>JAZKJV010010673.1:600000-825037 GCA_037367405.1 Ottelia alismoides | reverse complement strand
TGATCTTCATTCCGTCGGTGGAGAATTCCATCTGGATTGGTTGAGCATACATCCACCCAATTTTGATCCTTTTCCATGTTACGTTTGTAATTATTTTCCACCGAGGGGTATGACTGCAATTGTTCTACCCCTTCACTTAAAAGATAGCCACAATATAATTTGATTTTCAATTGGCCCTTTTGATAAATTATCTTGTGAGGAGGGGGCTGCCTGAAAATTTCCAAAATATCTCATCCCAACTGAAATCCCCTTTAGGGGATGCGATTGAAACCCCTCGTTAGGGTTTCTTTCTCCCACAATAAGAGGCGGCGGGTGCCTGGGCTGAGTGACCACGGACGACGACGCCACAGGTGGGGGAGCCCTGCACGGTGGCCGCGGTGGTGAGGCGAGCGAGAACAGGAAGGCGGCGCGCGCTCGGGGCGCTCGCAGCGCGGGCTGGCGGGGAGGAGCAAGGCCGCGCGGGGCGGCGGTCGGGCGGCGCACGCGCTACGGTGTGGGGCGCGGCCTGGGAGGTGGATGTCGTGGCGAGCGGCTGGCCGACGTGCTGGGTGGTGTGGGAGGAGGTCGGCGGCCGGATAGGGCGCCGTGGAGGTCGCCTGGGCGGCCAGGTTGGATTGCTTTGGCTTCCAGTTGAAGGATATGGTTAGATCCTCAAGCGCATCACGGAAGCGTGAGCGTAGTATCGAATACGACGAGGAGCGACTAGTCGGACTAGTTGCTCGATGCAGCGGAATTTAAAAAATTTTATTACGACGAGACCACATGATCCAAGAACACTTCTCGGATCGTCTCGTCTAAACCACAAACAAGTAATAGAATTACCTCTTGAAGCGTGGTTGCGATCAAGTCTCTAAACGAAGAGACCTCCTGTCTCAAGTCCGATCTGACGGAGGAGACGCTTGCGAGCGCGGAGATGAACCGCGTGCTTCTCGCAATCCATGTTGATGATCCAAGCGGCGGATCTCCTGATCTCGACACACGAGATCCGACGTCTTCTTCACGAGCGGGGCGCACCGAAGGAGACGGAGATCCACGAGCAGACGAACGGGCAGCATAACGACAATGCTGCGATGATGGAGAATCTCTCCATGGCATCCATGGTGGACGGCCATGAGAGGAAGAGAGAGGGCTGACCTCTAGAGAGAAAGAGAGAGAGAGATGTGCTACAATAGCACATGTTGTGTAAAGAGAGAGCATGGGTATGCCTCTCTATTTATAGGGTTTTGGGATCCATGGATCTCAATCCATGGGACAACACAAATCCAATGGTTCTCATTGATTGTGTTTCTTTCAATGGCTAAGATTTATGTTGGTAAAAACCAACAACAATTAATTTAATAAAAATCAAATATATGTAGAATATAATTTGATTTATATTAAATCAATCTCAATTAGAGAAATAGGAAAGGAGGCAAGCCTCCTTCCATAAGAGGGGTGGACGGCCACCACATTCCTTGTGGGAATTGTGGCCGTCCACTCTTCCTATATGGAAGGTGGATGCCTCTCCTATTATATGAGATTGTATTATCTCATAATTCTCTCTAATATCTCTCAACAACTTTTGTTGAATATTATTTCACAAAAATAAATCCAATTTATTTTGTGAACATTGCAATCATGCCATTGGAAATTTGTGAATCACATTCACATCCCAAAACAAAATGTAATTTATATTTTCAATTAATTAGACAATGTGTATCCAATACACATTAATAATTAATATACTAATATAAATTATATTTAACTCTCTCCAATACATTATAAATCACATTTATAATATATTATGAATAATTGGATATTATTATCCACATTATTCTTATCCATAATAATTAAATCACATTTAATTATATTGGATAACTTATTCTCATGTGCTCAAATAATATGAATCGCATTCATATTATTTACATCTTTGATAATCAAATCACATTTAATTATCTAAGATAATTCTCCTTATAATATGAATCAAATTCATATTATTCATGATAATTAAATCACATTTAATTATCCATTTTCTCAATGCTCGGATACATATATCAACAATAGAATTATCCATGAACTCTTTCAAGGATAATGCGCTTTCTCCGCGAATACTTGGAGATAAGGACAGGGCGATTGTATTGTTCCACGTATAGTGACATGGATATTGAGATCATATCTCAAATCCAGATCTCGGGCCTCCCATAGATGCTTGATTAAATCAAGACCATAAATCTAATCTTCTCATTGAATCTGAATCACATTCAGATCAATATCCAACATTTGGACTAAGATGAGATTTCTTCTCTACTGAGAGGAGTCACTAAAATCCAGACCCGTTTCATCACTCCCTAGGAATGGAAGCGTCATGGTTATACAATCGTTTATGATCACATCACCCTCAGGTATTCCTAATACCTGTACATCCTGCATACTGGAAGACTCAGATTAAACCCGAAGCATTAGATCAACTTTATACTGTCTACTTCAGGGTTTTATCAGTAAGTTTCTCATTCGATCATTGGGAGTCGGTATTGATAATATACTTTCCAAAAGCATATATCATACCTAGGTCTTGATCATATACTTTCCAAAAGTATATATAAACCAACAAATTCAGTCAAGCTTCCAAAGCGAGACGACCGTGCGCACGGAATTTGATTCTTCCCAATATCTCGTGAGTGAGCTCATGTCTTCCGGTTATGTAGTGAACCTGTATGATCCCTTTGAGAGATCGTATTACTCATATGCCCTTATATGCACACTAGCGCGCCGGTGTATAGACCTTGATTAGGCCATCAACCTATTGGTCTGCCAAATGTACATACTCAGACATATAGTAACACATCTGTCTCCGGTCAGAGGATGTGTGCCTATATCATGATAGCATATGATATAGGACTTTGGTTATCTCGATCTCGTTAAGTCAACTCTTTGACCTAACTCATCCGACACCTCCGAATCTCTATTCCTATGCAGAGGACCAGCATCAAGAGGTCGGTCAGATATCAACCTAAATGAGATAGGATTGCCATCTCCTACTCAGGCTGGAGATCATCTCTTAATAATCATTTGACGGTGCTTGATGAGTCCTCAATCTAACTCATTAGATATTCATCTAAGCATCAGCCTCTATGATTCAACAATTGAATCAACAGCTGTATGATTATTAAGATGGCCATGGTACATAACCCTAATTGCACTAAGGGACCTATTATGCAAATTATGTATTCTTCATTTCAGATCAAGGAGTGAATTGCAACAATATTTATTGCATAATGGCTCGCCGTGGGCTCGCATTTCCAACAATCTCCCACTAGCCCAAAGAACCATTAATGGGCTAATCATTTAAATCCACACTCATGTGACAATCATAGGCTATTTAGAAAATAGCTAGGTAAGCTGATCAATCACTCCGTTCCTAAGAGACTACGCCAAGTCCTTTTACGGCAATTGCATATCTCCTAGTAACAGTGCTCGCATCCAATGCGAATGTTGCATCTCATGCAACCGATACTCAATTTTGTTGGTTATAGTGTCCTTGACACTACATCTTATTAATTATCATAACCAGTATTCCCATAATCCTTATTAGAATACCTTCATTCCTGGAGATCACTATCTCCTAAGGTAACTGCAGTCAAGACCCTTATAGATCACTATCTACAAGATCTTAAACTTTTGAAGATAAGACTTTGAGATCACTATCTCCAAGTTTTATCATCTTTGAAGATATTATTATTACTGCAATCAAGTGTTTTATCTCCATAGCAGGATTAGTAACAGTTTACTACTCCCACTGCATGGTAGACATCTGGTTCTTGTATACATCTAGAATACATTCAACTTCTCATAACTGATGCACAAGTGCAAGTAGTTCTAGCATTCACTTCCTCAACTCTTTGAGGTGCTATCCCTCTAGACAGGTCACTACCACATCTTAAGGGAAGGAAGCTTTTCTTGGAATTGTCCAGAAAATGGAATAAATCCAAGGTGTACTACTAATGCGACAGTCCCAATACCCTCTTCTCTTTGCTTCTGAACGACTTCAGAATTAAGATCTAAGAGGTATCCTTGAAATCGTATCTCAAGGTATGGAACAACCAAATTATAAAACACTTATCATTTATTCTTATATGATTAGAATAATATCTACATTAAGCACGATGAACACAAAGGCATTCCCACTAAGCTTCACATGGTTCATCAAGATTTTATCTGAAATCATAACATTTATAATTTCATTAAATCTTATGTTCCAACTACAAGAAACTTATTTGAGTCCAAAGATGGAGTTCTTCAGCTAGCACACCTTTCTTTCCTCAACCATGAAGCCCTGTGGCTACTTCATATGAATATCCTCAGAGAGGCATTCATAGAGGAATGCAATCTTGAATCACACCATGAAGATGTCATAGACAAGTTGTGTAGCTATAGTTAGCAATATTCTGATGGGTTAAAGCAAGGTCACTGGAGAGCAAGTCTTATCGCAAGCGATGCCTTCTCTTCGGTGTGTAGCTCATGGCTACGAACCGTGCTTTGAAGGTCTATACCTTCTCATCAGGTTCCCTCTTTCTCTTGAAGATCCATTTACACCTTAATGGGTCTGACCCATATAGGTGGATCCTCGAGGGTCCATATACAACACTTGTATATGAAGTCTACATTAGACTTTTATTGCTAACATCCATCTTTCCATGTCATGATCCTCAGGAGCTTCATCACATGAAGTCCGATCATTTTCTGACACATGGAATCCATCCTCAAACTTATTTGAAGAGGTATTAATGTTTCATCTTTAATTATCTATTTTAGTTTCTGATTTCAGGAGCCTCATTATCTTTTCAAGATTAAATGAGTTCCTTTACTTCATTTTCATCTTGATTCTCAAGAGAGTCATCCTATAAGAATCATATTATCAAAGATGTGATCTTTTAAGAATCTCAAGGTCATAAAGTAGGTATCCAATACCATCCTTTATTTTCCTAATGAAGTAGCACTCTCTAGTGCTAGATTCCAGCTTACATGCATGGAACCTTAATAAGTATATAATGTAGTCTCTACTACATATATATACCTTGGAAACTAAGAGATAATAATGCTAAGATTAATCATTGATCAAATCATGTCACACATGATCAATTGCATCTCCCTACAACTCTATTGAGTTAAGGCTCATTAGGAGGGATGAGATAGAAATGATATTCACATCTCCACAAGGTATTCCTTGAATTCATCTAATAGGTACAAGCTACCTTGATTAGATCATATTCATTTCATCTTCCTTCAAACTTTGGTTCTAAACCAAAAATTGTGAAATCTTTGAACATTTCAAAGTTTTCTAAGTGAAGAGAAGAAATCTCATATCACACATAATAATTAACAGATATCACATATCCATAATGTTTACTATGATATAGATGATCTGCATACATCAATATGTATGAGATCCTTAATACCTTGACATCTCACACCTTTCCCAAGAAGAAGGGTGTATTGGACATTTTTCTTTGAATATAATATTCATAAGTATGCAAGTTTTGAAATTTTAGACATTCTAAAGTTTCATCTCTTACTTGTCCATTGATCTCATCAACAGATATATGTCCAAAACATTATGTCAGATCATTGTCACATGATCTTTATCCTTCTATTGATCTTTAAAGGTTTAATTTTCAGTATTAGAAATTTTAATGAACCATTCATTAATTTTCTAATTTAGTGGAGTCCACTAGAGGTATGATTACTATCTGAAATATCTCCATCATAACTCTTTATGATAGGTCTATTCCAGATTTCATGTTTATTCCCAACATTTAGAAATAAACAATGAGTGTATTCTAATATCTAGGTCATAAAGACATTCTCTAAGACTAAGGGCTCCCACTGAAAATATGAAGTCTATTGATCTCATGGAAATTGTTGCAACATTTGCATCACTTTCAACATGGATGACCAATAAACCTTAAGATCAAATTTCTAATACATATGCAACCAATTGCAAGTGTCATTAGAAAATTGAGATACAATTATTAGACTTTATCTTATCAAATAAGTAAGTCCATATCAATGAATATGTAGATTAATCTGATGGACTATCTGATTCCTTCTCTAAGGATTCTAGATAGATTTGATAGTCATACTATCAACACATCAACTTATTGCAGTAATGGCATTCATTCAACTCTTTGAATGTCATATGGAAGTTACAGAAATACAGTCAACCTGTTGACTATATTTCTTACTTGGGTCCAACCCATGCTTCCACTGCGCTCCCTTTATCTATAAGCAACCATTACTTAAGACTAAGGATCTCTTATGTTAAAATCAAAAATTTCAATATAAGAGTATTTCAACATTGATACAAGCTTCATTTAAGTTCATATAATATGAATATTATGAAGCTTCATGAATGACTAGAGTATAGACAGTAGAATGATGACACTCATCATCTACATCCATCTAAACTCTTTAAAGCATCGGTTCAGGTAGGTATTCAAACAATTTGAATACATCATCTCTAATAGAGCTACAATTCTACATGATGTAGAGAACCATGTCATTCATGATTAAATGTCAAGAGCACATATGTATGCCAGAATATCTTTATTGATTTTATAAGGATTAATTTGATAATTACGATCATCATCGACATGTCACTTCAAAAGTACATTCGATAAGATCAAGACTTATAGAGACATACAAACCCTAGGGTTTTAGTCCTATTGTCTTATTTAATTATCACTTCTCATTATTATGAGGAAACTTGCACATTGCAACCACATACATTATGTGTCCAATCGCAAGTACAATATCTGGATCAAGGGTCCAATCCATGATATTCTACTGGTTATTAATGAGTAAAACATTGAGTGGGTTTAATGAAGGATTATCTGAAATAAGAAATTTGCATAAATATATATATAAATATATAATTTACTTTGATTTAGGAATTTTATATCGAAGTTGTCTTGCCATGTCAGCAATGAAAGTTCATTCCCTTAATCACTTTCAATGTAAGAGATATACTTACCATAATATCTCAAGCAAGATCTGGGATCTCCTTCCTTATCTTTGTTGCATCCCAATAATATGAGAACCTACAACTCGGATAAAAAGAAGCGGGAACACATTCCGCCTTGCAAGTCCAACTTGCATCTCCCAATTCGGTCTTTAATACCCGGGCCCACCACCCCTAAGGTGATGTTGACCTGTCATTAATTGAACCAACCGTCAACAGGAATACAACTCGCTATGCGCAATCCAATATCGCCCCAATAATATGAGAACCCGATATTGGGGTCACTACGCATACGTCCTTACTCTTTCGAGAAGCGACGAGCCCGATCCAAATGGATCATATGCAGGAGCTGTCACTTCGGACATGCGTCTCCTACATATAATATCTGGCGACGAAACTCTTCGCCTTGACGGGAGACCATGGATGTCACTTATGTGATCCTCCATATCTTATTCAAATTAAATTAATTTCTATGAATTGCATTCATATAATTAATTCTTCCAAGGGAATTATTAACTCTAATCATATTAGAGTATTCTCAATTGGATATAATTAACTTAATCATATTAAATTAATTATCAATCCAATTTAATCAATCAAACTTAATTTTATGCTTGAATATACATATATGATATTATTCTCAAAGTACGTATTAATTCGTATTTTAATAATTAGAAAAATACATCATAATCCCTCGGACATTATCCCGGCCCTACCCGCTGTCATGGCCAGTACCGGCGGGAGTGGGGCGGACCACATACGTTGCAACCCGCTGACCCAGCGATCCCCGACTAGACACCATATCCACCTCGGAAAAGGATAATGCCAAATTGATTATTTTGTACTTGAGATGATCATCGGTTCTTCAACCAAAATTATACCATATAGTAATCAAAACAATTTTGATTTTAAGGAAATTTGCTAGGCAAATTCCCAAGTCCTATTCAAGCAAGAAGTTTGATGATTGTAATTCCAATTATGGTTTAGATCAAATCTAATCAACTAATTGGTTGGGGCCAAGTCAATTAGGCAAATAATCATGTTTCAATATTTCACAAATATTTTTCAAGATTATTTCACGAAATTAACAATTAATTTCACTAATTGACAATCACTTAGTTCTAGATTTGGAAAGCAATTTCAGCAGTGACTCCTACTTACTAAAATTGGCATATCTCAATCATATTAAATCCAAATTAAGCAAAGTCAATTTCTAAAGTTTGCTAATTTGATTTTGGACAGAACCTAAGTGATGTTTCACGCATTTCGAGGCAATTCTAAACAGTAATTAACATTTTAATCACGTTCAGATTCACAGTTCCCGCAACAGTGCATACATGTTCATTAAAACGACCATATCTCGAGCATACGAAATCCGATTTACGCAAACTCAGATCCTATGGTTTCCTTATTTAATGGGGAACATAATCCAAGTATAAAATTTGTGTTTAAACAATTTAAACAGTGCCGAATTTCTTTACTAAACAGATCTGCGAAATCAAATGCGATAAAAACTTTCGCGACCTTAACGAACCCAAGTCGTCCTCGGTTAGCGAATCATATTCGAAACCGTCAACCTGGCTCTAATACCACTTGAAGGATATGGTTAGATCCTCAAGCGCATCACGGAAGCGTGAGCGTCGTATCGAATACGACGAGGAGCGACTAGTCGGACTAGTTGCTCGATGCAGCAGAATTTAAAAAATTTTATTACGACGAGACCACATGATCCAAGAACACTTCTCGGATCGTCTCGTCTAAACCACAAACAAGTAATACGATTACCTCTTGAAGCGTGGTTGTGATCAAGTCTCTAAACGAAGAGACCTCCTGTCTCAAGTCCGATCCGACGGAGGAGACGCTTGCGAGCGCGGAGATGAATCGTGTGCTTCTCGCAATCCATGTTGATGATCCAAGCGGCGGATCTCCTGATCTCGACACACAAGATCCGACGTCTTCTTCACGAGCGGGGCGCACCGAAGGAGACGGAGATCCACGAGCAGACGAACGGGCAGCATAACGACTATGCTGCGGCGATGGAGAATCTCTCCATGGCATCCATGGTGGACGGCCATGAGAGGAAGAGAGAGGGCTGACCTCTAGAGAGAAAGAGAGAGAGAGATGTGCTATAATAGCACATGTTGTGTAAAGAGAGAGCATGGGTATGCCTCTCTATTTATAGGGTTTTGGGATCCATGGATCTCAATCCATGGGACAACACAAATCCAATGGTTCTCATTGATTGTGTTTCTTTCAATGGCTAAGATTTATGTTGGTAAAAACCAACAACAATTAATTTAATAAAAATCAAATATATGTAGAATATAATTTGATTTATATTAAATCAATCTCAATTAGAGAAATAGGAAAGGAGGCAAGCCTCCTTCCATAAGAGGGGTGGACGGCCACCACATTCCTTGTGGGAATTGTGGCCGTCCACTCTTCCTATATGGAAGGTGGATGCCTCTCCTATTATATGAGATTGTATTATCTCATAATTCTCTCTAATATCTCTCAACAACTTTTGTTGAATATTATTTCACAAAAATAAATCCAATTTATTTTGTGAACATTGCAATCATGCCATTGGAAATTTGTGAATCACATTCACATCCCAAAACAAAATGTAATTTATATTTTCAATTAATTAGACAATGTGTATCCAATACACATTAATAATTAATCTACTAATATAAATTATATTTAACTCTCTCCAATACATTATAAATCACATTTATAATATATTATGAATAATTGGATATTATTATCCACATTATTCTTATCCATAATAATTAAATCACATTTAATTATATTGGATAACTTATTCTCATGTGCTCAAATAATATGAATCACATTCATATTATTTACATCTTTGATGATCAAATCACATTTAATTATCTAAGATAATTCTCCTTATAATATGAATCAAATTCATATTATTCATGATAATTAAATCACATTTAATTATCCATTTTCTCAATGCTCGGATACATATATCAACAATAGAATTATCCATGAACTCTTTCAAGGATAATGCGCTTTCTCCGTGAATACTTGGAGATAAGGACAGGGCGATTGTATTGTTCCACGTATAGTGACATGGATATTGAGATCATATCTCAAATCCAGATCTCGGGCCTCCCATAGATGATTGATTAAATCAAGACCATAAATCTAATCTTCTCATTGAATCTGAATCACATTCAGATCAATGTCCAACATTTGGACTAAGATGAGATTTCTTCTCTACTGAGAGGAGTCACTAAAATCCAGACCCGTTTCATCACTCCCTAGGAATGGAAGCGTCATGGTTATACAATCGTTTATGATCACATCACCCTCAGGTATTCCTAATACCTGTACATCCTGCATACTGGAAGACTCAGATTAAACCCGAAGCATTAGATCAACTTTATACTGTCTACTTCAGGGTTTTATCAGTAAGTTTCTCATTCGATCATTGGGAGTCGGTATTGATCATATACTTTCCAAAAGCATATATCATACCTAGGTCTTGATCATATACTTTCCAAAAGTATATATAAACCAACAAATTCAGTCAAGCCTCCAAAGCGAGACGACCGTGCGCACGGAATTTGATTCTTCCCAATATCTCATGAGTGAGCTCATGTCTTCCGGTTCAGTAGTGAACCTGTATGATCCCTTTGAGAGATCGTATTACTCATATGCCCTTATATGCACACCAGCGCGCCGGTGTATAGACCTTGATTAGGCCATCAACCTATTGGTCTGCCAAATGTACATACTCAGACATATAGTAACACATCTGTCTCCGGTCAGAGGATGTGTGCTTATATCATGACATCATATGATATAGGACTTTGGTTATATCGATCTCGTTAAGTCAACTCTTTGACCTAACTCATCCGACACCTCCGAATCTCTATTCCTATGCAGAGGACCTGCATCAAGAGGTCGGTCAGATATCAACCTAAATGAGATAGGATTGCCATCTCCTACTCAGGCTGGAGATCATCTCTTAATAATCATTTGACGGTGCTTGATGAGTCCTCAATCTAACTCATTAGATATTCATCTAAGCACCAGCCTCTATGATTCAACAATTGAATCAACAGCTGTATGATTATTAAGATGGCCATGGTACATAACCCTAATTGCACTAAGGGACCTATTATGCAAATTATGTATTCTTCATTTCAGATCAAGGAGTGAATTGCAACAATATTTATTGCATAATGGCTCGCCGTGGGCTCGCATTTCCAACACCAGTAATGGTGCGTGCGGCGTAGGGGCGAGCAGCAGTGGGTGTGCGGTAGTCTTGGCAGCGGGCCGTGCGCCTGCGGTGGGGTGGCGCGCGCATGGCATCGAGGGAGGATGGCGGGCTGGTGCGGCTGCTCATGGGAGGTCTGGGGAACCGCTGGGGGGCTGGGACTGCCATCGGGGACGTCGTTGGTGATGGGGGTTGATCTGAAACCTTCTGGACTGCAACTTTGAACTCGGAAAACTCGATGAGCTCATATTCTTCCCCCATAATTTCATCGAAAATCGGCCCTTTATCTTCATCGTTGGGTTGCACAGAAGTGTATCAAATAAATCTTTATCTAGAATGAAAATACCTTCATTTTTCGCCTTAAAATAGGGTTGAACAGCGGCTACAGCGATCTGACTTTCGTCGTTGACGAACGATTCTTGATCGATTTGCACGTCTAACCATGCTTGTACCTTGATGCACGATATAAGTCGCTGCCAGAACTTCTTTGAACGTGAATGCGAGCGCGAACCATGAGATAGATGGCTGAGATTAAACTTCAAACGCCAATATTCGACCGGATCGTCGAATCGTAGGGATGATTCGGTTGCATGCTCTGATACCAAATGATGCAAATTAAAAAATCGAAGGTGGAAAAATAATTTTGGTGGGAGAAATTTAGAGTGGGGAGGGAGAAGGAGAAAACGCGTCGGTTACGCGGGGTTTTGGAAAGGAATCGTGAAGAACACGTTGAGGGAGAGAAATAACCAGAGAGAGATAAAAGAGATAAATCTCCAATTTCAATATATTCTGAACTGAATAAAAACACTGGACCATCATCCCTTTATATAGGAGAGATGGATTAACAAAAATAGAAAACTAATTAATTTGACCACTAATTATCCTAATTGGACTCTAATTAATTTAACCGACAAATTTAAAATTCAAATTGAGATCACATACGATCTCTTTATTTAAAATAAAATTGCGACAACTTAAAAAACGTAAATAAAATTAACGACCATAATTTAATTAAATAGACGGTCCTATGAGTCGAATTCACGCTGCATCAACCTCTCTCTCTCTTTCTCTTGGGGTCTGTTTAACCAAGGTTGTACTCCTGGTGGAGCAGGGCACCCACCGTGGCTTTTTCGCTCGTGATTTTCTCGATGGTTTTCTGCGACTTGCTGAGATAGGTGCTTGTTAAAATTTCTTGATTTCCCCCGTCTCTGCGCAACTGTAGGTAGATGCTTGTTTAGGTCGACTAACCTAGTTGCTTGTATCTAAGACCATTCGAAAATTAAAACAGGGACTGCTAATTTCTATCCGATCCTAAAATAAACGTAAGGACTCCACTTGTTTTGAGAGAGAAACACCCGAAATTGCATCGCATGTACACTCTCCAGATTCAGTGAGTGAGAGACGACCCATAAGGTAGAGCCAGAGTCTGGCTTCTGTAGAAGTACTACTTAGTTCACACTTTTAATTTTCCTTAACTTCAGTGGGTACTCTCGGGTAACCGGAAACAGTCCGAGTGTACTTAGCAGAGTGGGAGGTTTAGAAGACCCTACATAAGGCTCCATCCTCAAGTAACACGGATAGCCGGAAACGGTCCGTACTTACTCCCATACTGACTGAGACTAGGTGATTTCTGGTGAGAACTCGAGATAGTATGCCGTAGTAGTTTCAGACACCTATCTGATCTCGCTAATTTGTAAGAAGATTGTTTTCCAACGACCTTAAAACCGAAAATATAAACGACAGAACTCTTACGGTCGTCACCAGGGTTGCGTTGGTGAACTCGGGGTTTGCCTTGCATATTATTGTGGTGTGAGTTCTTTATTTTTCAGATCTCAGATCAATCTATCGATCAGGAGTCAGTTGTCTCATCACGATGATGGGTAGACGATCTCTTAGGCCGAATCTTACAGCATCGCTTCCACGAGCATCTACCCGATCACCTAGGTCAGTTTGAGACGTCTCGTGTCTCGAACCTGAGTCTATTTGTTTATCCTTCTCCGAGTGTGACTCTGACCTCGGAGAATTCCCTCCCTTCATTTCTCATGTTTCTTCTTTATCTCCTTCTACCCCTCTCTCTTCGTCTCTATTGAGTCAGCCTTCAGTTACATCAGTGGTAACTGAGAAGAGGTTCGAGACCCGTGAACTGATTCAAGATCAGATAAGAGATTCGGGTCTACGAGTTGCTGAGACGAAAGTGCGAACTGAGCAGCATGCATCTTCTTCGGGAGCTGAGTCGGTCTCTACATCAAAATTACCAATAATCTTGATTGATTCAGACTTTGCTTCATTTCTGCCAAAGTTTCATGGAAAGCCGTATAAGGAGCCGTACGAGCATCTTTATAAGTTCGAGGAAATTTGCAGTATAAGATAATACTTTGATATTACACCTGAGGAGGCTATGACGAAGACTTTTCCCTTGACACTCAAGGACGGAGCAGCGAGATGGTCCCGACATTTGGGAAAGGAGAGAGCTAGTTGGGATACTCTTCGAACAACTTTTCTTAAGAAATTTTACTCCATTAGCCGAGCAAACTTCATGCAGTCAATTATCAGAGAATTTTCGCATGATCCCCACGAGCCATTCCAGGATATGTGGCTCAGATTTCATATTCTTCTGAGAAGATTTCTGGATCACGGGATCTCTAGAGCTGAGTTAGCTCAGATCTTTTATCTGGGGATGACCGCAGAACAACAGGCATTGGTCGATGCCTCGTATGGCGGTTCACACCGCATTTTTGACGAGGATTCACTTTGGAATCTCTTCGGAAAGATTTCTGATGTCAAGACGACACATGAAGGAGATGCCAGACCACTTAGATGCGATCTATCTTTTGTTGATTTAGGGATCGCACATCAGGTAGTTGATGTGGATACTGGTGCAATATCAAGGATGGTCGTTGAGACAGGTACAGAGAGTTCTCGCCCTCAGAGACCGAAACTTATTCCATTGAGTTTTTAGACGGAGTATGAATCGGTTACGTGTCTCCCAGATCAGAAATCTTGGATACCTATCCCTCAGGTATTCCGAGATACAAAGAGAGAGCCTGTGATGTTTTAGCCGATTTATCAGCCGATTCAGTTTCCATATCCAGACCAGTGTAATGAACAACCTCAGGAGCATTTCGCCTCAGATTCATTTGTTTTTTTCTGAGCGTCTTCAGCAGCCCGAGATGGATGTGGGACATCAGTTTGATATCCCCGATATAGAAAGTCCCACATTCTTTGTCCATTTGATTCATGAGCAGATTGGCTATCGCAGAGAGCAGATGGATACCTTCAGAGATTATACTGCCAGCATTGTCACAGAGCAGAATCAGTTTCAGATTTTCCGGCATGAGTCGTTGAAGGAGAATACAACCGGCAACGGCACAAGTGGACATTCAGATTTTGATTCTCTTCATAGTGAAGGTGAAAAATCACAAAAAATGGGAAAAAGAGAAAATCCAGAAAAAGAAATAAAGACAAGACTCGACTTTTCAGACGGATCTCGAGACTCCACTATTCATGGAGCTAGTCCCCGTTTAAAAAAAGATTTTCTTCTTCTTCTTATCCTCTGATTGTACAGACTCACACAGAGGATGTACAGATACCCTTCCCCAATACTCTGAATCTAGGGAAGGGAGAAAACTCAGAAAATTTAAAAAAATGCAAGAGACAAAATTCACGAAAGAGATGCTAGACCGAATTCAGACCAAGCTCACACTTTCGGAGGCGTTGGTCTACATTCCTCTTCTTTAGAAATGTTTGAAGCAGCATACCACACCGAAAAGGAAGAAGAGGTGTAATCATTGCTCTGAAAATAAGTGTTAATCATTGCCACTTATTACGCCATCCAACATACATCTCCCAAAAAGAAAAATAAAGATACGGGAACACCATTTCTCAGCTGTCAGATTTCAGATCATGAGTTCAAGCACACCTTATTGGACAACGGTTCGTCACTGAATATATTACCCTTCCATCTTCTCGAGACTCTTCATTTAAGGCCTCTCAAGCAAGCCCAAATGATTCTTTAGTTTCCAAACTGATCGATCAAGTGGCCGAAGGGTATACTTAAGGACGTTGTCGTGGTGGTACAAGGCACAAAACTCACTGTGGATTTGTTGTCTTAAACTCTGATTCCTTAGTACCGTCACAGGAAGCTGCTATTATTCTTGGTCGGCCTTTTCTGCGTGCAGCTAAGGCTATAATTGATTATGGGACAGACAGTGTCACGTTCCCCTCTAGCAGCATAGTGCCGAACCCCAAGCTGACAGAGACTCTGCCAGCACACGAATATGCTTCCGGGACATCAGAGACAGAGGCATGTGGGATCACAGATGAAATACGACACGATCATATCCCTTTTGACTCTACAGAGAACCGAGATCTCCTCTCCAGAGAGGAGAACTTGGAGAACATAGATTTTGGTGATCCAAGTATTGGAGATGTGTTGACGAGATCCGTAGTATCTACGTCATTGAGTCAAATCCGTTGATGGCACGTACTTCGAAGGATGAACTTGTTTCAGTTATAAATCCTTTATTCGAGCCTTCCAGTCATGAAACAATTGACCCTCCTGTCGTGAAGATCCAGATAAGAGCTATATTGATGAAGAGATTGATCAAATCGCAACAAATTTTGACATTTTTCTCGCATCTACTACCGACACAACACCGATGTCTCTACCGTCACATAAGGTTGAGGATACAGTGTTAGACGATGATTCTTCATCTTCTTATCTCAGTGCTGATGATCAGAGTGATTCAGAGACCGTTGTGCAGCTCTCAGAGGTCAGTTCTGTCCATCTTTACGGCCACCTGGACCGCTCCTCACCGGTAGACATAAATCAGGGATCCTATGATTCAGATATGGATATCTCTTAGGATTACCCTGATGTCGACCTAAATCTTGTAAATTCTATCGTTCCTAGGTCGCGAAAGAAGGTCACTCTTCAGCTTTCTTGAGCATGTACAGTTCGTTGATTTGTTCATTATTTTTCACCTGGTTAATATGTATTTTTTATTTTTATTCTTTCCTTCTTCCGTTTGTCTCACACCCCTAGGTTCATCTAGATTTTTGTTATACTTAGGATGCGCTTTATCCTAAGTATAAGGGAGTGTAGAAATCGTGTTCTTCACGTCATTCTGTTCTATTAATTCTGTTGTTGCTTATACTTAGGGTGTGTTTTACCCTATGTATAGGGGGGGTAATCTCGCTCATTTTCCCTTTTGATCGTTTTCAGTTTTTGTATCGTCTGCTCCCTTGCTTGTCCCTCACCTTCTGATCTACGTCTCTATACTTAAGGATATTTTACCCTTAGTATAGAGGGGACAAGCCGAGCCGTTGAGTTTGTACATTCTCTTGACCTCGATCATCTTCGGTTTTGAGTCCTCTATCTTTATAATTACTTGATCCTAAGTATAGAGGAGATGATCGACTTCTATTTTTTCATTCATTGTTCTTTTGAGTCAGTGTAGTCTAGATTCTTTTCACCGATCTATACTTAGCCCGAGTTATGTCTTCCTTTGCCGCTTCTTTGGTCACTATGAGGACATAGTTCACGAACTATAGGGGGTGCCGTATATATATGCTATATATACTTTAGAAGCCTTAACTCATACTTTATTGTATTTTTAATGATATGCCTCTCTAAAAGTATGGGTGTATATTTTGGGTTTTTAAAACCGCAAGAAAACCGTAAAAATATCTTGTTAAAAAAATGACTTAAAATTTGTATATAAAAAAGGTTGTAAAATTCTTTGATAAAATCCTAAAAATTTTGAAAATAAATCCTTGTAAAATCTTATATAAAAACCGTATAACTTGTATATAAAATTTGTATAAAATCCTTTATAAAAATATACAAAATCCGTGTAAAGTCTGTGTAAATTGAATTAATCCACTAACTCTTTCAAAAAGACCCCTAAAAATTGAAAAGTTTAAAATCAAATAAAAATTTGCAAAAGTCTTTAAAAATCACATAAAACGTTTAAGCTGAAAAATGTACTTCATAAAACACTTGTCGCATTCATTAGCATTTTTCAGAACAAGTCTGATTCTTGAACCGAATGGATCTAAGTCCGAGAGATGGAGATTGGTTTAGGCTTTAATCCACTTAATTCTAAAGGGACTTTATTAGGAACTAGAATTGAGACTCCTCAGGTCTTTTAGACTTAATTCTTTGGGTTCCATGAGACCATGTTCAGAATTCAACTTGAAAGTGCCTAAGTAGAACACCTGATGTCATCCGTTGAACTCTTCTCCATTTGAATCGATTTTGAACTAATGCACTCTGCACTTAGCTCGACTTGCATGTGGAAACGAAGGGCAATCCATTTTGGTGGTGTGTTATTATCCTTGTCTGGCACTGATGATGTTTTAAGATGGGAGAGATTGGGTTTAAATAAAGCTTCGGATGAGGGAAGGATCTGCTAGCACATTTTTTTCCAAGACACCAAAAAATGGACGGAATGAAAAGATTCTATCTCCGTCGGGGCATAAAAGATCAATGCAGTGCAATAATTATCTCTATCAAAAAGACCCGAATACACCAAATACCAAAATGACCACAATTGTCCGACTTCAGAAAAGCATGCATGTTTTCGTGGAGACTTGGCTAAACTGGCCAAGCTTCACAAGAGATGTGATTACACTAATCCGTATTGGTATATTGTACAATGTACCGTAATATAGTATTAATTTATTTAAATTAATTTATATACTTTATTTATATTTAAGTGAAATAAAAATTCTAATTTAATTAATTATTTATATATCTTTTATTTATTTATTTAATACTTAATTACTTAATTATATACTTAATTTTTTAATTTATTACTTAAATAATTTATTAATCATATTTAATTATAAATTATTTAGTTAATTACGAAATTATTATATATTAATTAATTTAAATAAATAATTATATACTTAATTATATTAATGTTATTAATTTTTGTTTTTATTTTTTGTACATTGCTCTCTCTTCTCTACCTTATTCTCTCTCCAACTTTACCAATCCCACCTTCTTCTTCCTCCCGTAACCTCCTCTTCTTCCACCTTCATCTCCAACCGCCCATCCTCTTCTTCCTCGACGACAAAACCAACTTACTAACCTGCCCGGTCGTTGGCCATTCGACCAACGACCTGCTGGTGACCGCACCTTGTCATCGGTGCCCACACCATCTACATCTATAAATAGTACCAAACCTCATTTGAGCTGACAGATCCGCCATTATTCTTCCACCTTCAAGTTCCGAAGAGTCGAGCGAGGAAGATGGTGACAAGGGGCTTCGCGCCACTTTCGTCGAGCGAGGAGTTGGAGTCCGACGAGATCACGCCGACGTCGAGGATTTACTCCGCCGCGCGAGGAGCCTCCGAAGGTGTCGCCACCGCCGTCGAGGCAATAATCCCAGACCCCAGGCGTAGCCTCCATCCTTCTTCCAGGATAGTATCTTAGGACTTCTCCTTCTCTCTCTGTTATTTCCTCTCTTCTCTCCTCGATCCTTCCATTCTCTTCTCCGCCCCTCTCTTCTCTGTTGAACCCTCTTTGTTTTGTCCTCAATTCAATAAATCTGTTCACCTCATCCGAATTGACTCGTTTCTCAGTTTATTTCCGTTTCTGCTCAACTCCGATGAATTTCCACCAAATATCGGAGCTCATCCTGCATCTTCACGAGCTCCATAATCCATCCACCCATCCTTGCTTTTACTGCTTTAACGCAAGACCGAGTCGTCACACTTGAGTCGAGTCTTCCTTTGTAGGTCTTCAACGAACAGAACCGATAATCTGGAATATAAACTACCGCAGAACGGGTCGAAATACGATCCTCTGGTTCCCATCTTTGCCTGGAGATCATCCCACTGCCGATTTCTGAGATCCAGAACCGTTATCCTCTGCAAATTGATCTATGATCACCGCCTGCAACAAACTCGGACAGAGAAGCACAGCGTGAGAACAATTGCTATTACAAAATCTAGAGCTAACGCTCTATAGTCTGAAATCGAATAGCGCTTGGAAACGCCTCATTTGGAGATTATAATAACAAGGATAATTTGAATACGAAATCTTCACCAGAACCTGAAGCATATTCGTTCTCAATCATAACCCCCGCAGGATCTCGCAGAATTCTTTAATTCCAATCTCCACCTTCAATGGACGTTCAATCTATTTCATTAGATCTAACTTTTGACCGAAGAATACATCCTCGAGTCTCAGTTGTATTTGCAGGTTGAGTTTTCGACTGTAGATCACCGAAACATGAGAAAATAATCTACAACCGAATCATCCTCTGTGAAGACTTCTGTTGAATTAGTTTTCTGTCGCTAAGAGATCAAGTTCCTCCGCGAGATCAGTGCTGAACCACCACCCAACAGTATCGTCGTTGTTGAGATCTCTTCCGAACCTCGAAGACTCTATTGCCGCTTCCACCGTGAATCATTGAAGAGCCGCTGTTTGAAACGGTTTTGGGAAGAAGAACAGAATTACTCCAGGTTGGACAACAGCTCCTGGATCAGATCTGATCCAAGGGTCATCTTCATGCCACGCGTCAATGGATCAAAATGACCGCCGACCCACCACTGAAACGAAGTCAGGCACGAAGCGCGTTACTTGAAGATATTTTGGTTCATTTTACAGTTTCCACCTCAGTACTTGTTCTAATTCCAAACAGGTCCCCCGTTCTGGAAGAATAAGTGAGCATCACGTGCTCACTAGATACTTTACAAGAACATCCTCAATTCTTATGCTAATTGACGAACAAGTCCTTGCAGATTCATACACGTGAAGACCAAGTGACCTTTGGGGCTTTTTACGTATTCACCCATTCCAGTTCTATAAATTCCAAGTGAACCCCATATTTCTAGAAAACTACAAAAACACTCTTCTAACTATATACAATCACTTTACCTTTCTCTATACGTATGTAAAAAAAATACAAAATATAAAAATATAATAAAAATACAAATATAACTTATATTCTACTATACATAGTAATAAATAATTTTTGAAAAAAAATAATTTCTATTATTAATAAATCATTCCAACTCAGCCATGGCCGGTCCCAAGCCCGGGTAAATGAGGAGGGTTGCGCGTTAGGTAGCCGACAGCCAGCGCAGGAGAGATAAATTCGTAAATAGTGTTCTTAAAGTTCTTCTAAGAACACTATTTATGAATTTATCTCGAAACCGTTCGGATCTTTTAAACATGGATTTAAGCAAACATACAGATTTCGTTGGGGCGTACCCAAGACAGATCTGAATGGAGGCGAAGAATCCATGTAGCCGACCCTACTTAATTGTGGGAAAAGGCTTTGTTGTTGTTGATTAATAAATCATTCCAAAAATAAAAAAACATAACAAACTTTAATAACGCATAAAAAAATAAAAACACTCTTAAAAATCCTATAAAAAATATACTTAGTATATTTTACTATATTTTACATAATAAACCAAAAATAAAATAAAAATTGAATATTAAAATCAACAACAACAACAAAGCCTTTTCCTACAATTAAGTAGGGTCGGCTACATAGATTCTTCGTCTTCATTCAGATCTATCTTGGGTCAATCCCAAGCTTATATCAAAAAAAAAGATCCCTTCGTATGGTCTATTTCCAACACTTCTTGGGCCGTCCCTGCCCTCTCTTAGCCGGCTCAACATCCCAACAATCGCATCTCCTAACTGGTGCATCAGCTGATCTTCTTTGGAAATGACCAAACCATCTTAAGCGGTTTTCTCGCATCTTATCCTCGATCGGAGCAACACCAACTTTCTTTCTGATTGCATCATTCCAAATCTGATCTTTACGTGTGTCCACACATCCACCTTAGCATTTTCATTTCTGTTACAGCGATTCTCTGTACATGTCTATGGTTCACAGGTCAACATTCATATCCATAGAGCATAGCAGGTCTCACGGCTGCTTTGTAGAACTTTCCTTTAATTTTTAAAGATATTTTCTTATCACAGAGAATAGCAAAGGCTCCTCTCCATTTTAGCCAGCCTGCATTTATTCTATTAGTAACATCTCCATCAATTTCCCCATCATGTTGCAAAATAGATCCCAGATATCTAAAAGAATCTTTCTTCTGAATGTTATCATCACCAATCTTCACCTCAATTCCTTCACCATTGCTTCCATCAAAGGTGCACTCCATATATTTTGTCTTAGCCCTACTTATACAAAATCCTTTACTCTCCAGCTCATGTCTCCAGACCTCAAGCTTCTCATTTACTCCATCTCTAGTCGCGTCAATCAACACAATATCATCATCAAATAACATACACCAAGGTAACTCATCATGAATGTGACTTGTCAACTCGTCCATAATAAAAGTAAAAAAGTTGAATATTAAAATAAATAAAAAAATACAAAATTCATAAAAACTTCAAAAATTTATAACTAAATAAATACAAATCACCTAAAAACCCATAATATATCATTTTAAAGATAATTTTATCTACTTTCTAATAAAAATAAAATAAAAATATTTTGCTACTGCTTGTTACCTTAAAATTTTAAAATACAAATCTGAGTTCAATAAAAACTTAATTTTTCCTATTAAAAATAATCCAAATTCCCTAAAAATCCTTAAAAAATCTATAAAAACAGGAAATAGGATAAAACCATAAAAATCACAAAATAAAAATAAAATAAAAAATTAAAAAAACATTTTCTAAAATAATAAAAAAATTCATAAAATACTTTGAAATTCACAAAAATAATATAAAATTTCTTTCAAAATAAAAAATTCAGGAAATTCTTTAAAATTAAAATAAAAATTAGGAAACCGTTTACCTTAATTTGTCTATAGTTTAACCCTAGTTATCAACATTTTGCCTCCCTAAGTTCGACACTCTCGTTCTTAACCGCTACACACTTAAGTTTAGGAGTATAAATAAAAGTAAAGAAGATTAAACCAAAAATTTAATCTTTTCTGGTAAAACTCACCTGGTCGGTACAACGACTGTGAAATTCCTTTTCTGTCTCTTTTACAGGTTCAGAAGAAGTGATCGGGTGGTGTTTTTCATCAGCCGACTACTCGACCCGATTAGTCAACCGATTTTTACATGGAGAAACCATATTTTTAATTTTAGGTTTTTGCTTTTTCTAAAAGAAAAATTATTCTAGTATGCTTTATATTTTATTTAAATTCAATTGCTTCTTTTATTTTATTATGATAATATATAAAATGTACAAATCTATGTAAATATATAATAATACATGTATAAAAAATTATTTATATATTTAAAATAATTAAAAAATCAAAAGTGAATAGAGACAGACTAAATCAGATTAACTGCCCAATTGACGACTGATCCCTAGTCAGTGACTTAACCAATCTCATACTAACTATCGATTTCTACACACCCTTGGGGAAAGCCACTATTGTAAAAGTTGGTCGACTAATCGACCAAACTAGTCGAGTCTCGGGGGTAGCCCACTCGAGTAGGCCTAGTCGATCAACCTGACTAATTGGTCAACTTTTACATGAATATTTTCTATTTTTAGTTTTTTCTTTTTAAAGCAAGCTTATTCTAATATGCTTAATGTTTTATTTAAATTCAATTATTTTTGTTTCATTTTGAAAGTACAAAAAATGTGTAAAAATGATTAGTCATCTGACTAAAAGCCAACTAAATACGATTAGTCATCTGACTTCCAATTAATCCTTAATCAGTGACCCTGCCAATCGAGTACCGACTACCGATTTCTGCAACCTTAGAGAAAGCTATACTTGTTACAAAAGAAAATACTCTACCTATATTCACTCTACATATCTTCTAGAGAGCTGGGAGGAGATATGCTCGAACTTGTCGATGCTGGGAGGGGTCACATGTTAGGAGTGGATGTTCGGTGAAAAAGGTAGGTTGGAAGTAGATGGATTAGTGTGTTCATCTTCATTCAATCAATTGATGAGAAGCAAAAGCCTAAGATGTTTCCAATCACTAGCAATAGGATTCCATCTGAAGTAGTCGATGTTGATCAATAAAAGTAGTCATCATATCCCATATGAGTATCTCGAGAGTGGGTATCTCATATATGGAAACTTTAGGAAGGGGCATCTCCCACACATATAGGGATCTCTTTTTTTAGTCAAACATATAGGGATCTTAAAAAGTGAGTTTATCTCTTATAAGGAATTCAAGAAGTGAAAAGAAGTGAATTCATGTATACTCTTAGGTGGAAATATAATTTTGGGACCAGAAGTAGAAGATAACGGACATGAGATAAAATTCTATTTGATGACCTAAAGTAAAAGAAAAAATCGTGCATTACTATCTTACTCCCTCTATGTCCAATACTTGTCAGAAACATGAGGATAAGTACCCAAGTTGGGAGTACAAATGGAGTAAATAAAAATTCTAGCCATTTATCCATTTGTGTCTCCTCTCTCTTTTTTTCAATCATCATCATCCATCTTTTTTTATTAATCTCATTTGAAATAGTCCAGGTTGAGATATCATTTTTATTCTATCTCTTTTATGTATTTTCTATTCTTTCTATCTTCATTATGTGATTTACCAAATGAGTCTCTCCTCTATATAAGAGAACATTAGGGACTCATGAATAAATAAATAATTGTTTTCTCTCAACATAATATCAGAGCGATGATCCTAGACTGGAGTTCGAGTACCCCATCCGTGCCCTAACGCCTACCTACTAGCCTCCACACGCACCCTTGTGCCCCCGCAACCTCCCCATGCACCACAGTAGTAGCCACAGGGGCTTGTGTGCCGCCACAATAGTTGTCGCATGCCGCCACAACAATCGTCGTACGCCGCCAGCAATCGTAGTGTGCTGTCGCAGCACAACTGTGCTGTTGTTGCGTGTCGCAGCATGTCCCCTTGCAGCCCTGCGTGCTGCTATGTGCACCTCCGCGGCTCCTCCTTGCATCGAAAAGGGCCCCCTTGGCCGATTCTTCTCCTCTCTAATGCTGAACTGCGGTCTAGAACGACCTGATTTTGGCCGAAAAGGGTTTCAGACCTATAAATCACCCTTTTCGACCCTAGTACGGATCGATGAGTGACAAGGATGGTTGTATGAGTCTATACGTACAACCAATCCTTCGTATGATCGTGTAGACTCGCTCGAATCGGTCTGCTTCCCAGTCGAATTCTATTTTTGACCTCATTTTTTCATCATGTCAGAGAACAAGGGTCACATTTTCTCTTCGTCTGGTGCCTTCAAGGGCCCGACTCCCGTCATGAAGATGGATGTGACCAACTATGAGTTGTCTTCCATGCATTTTACGACCCTTATGCATTCATTAACAAGGAGGACATTCTGACAAAGCCAGAGCTGACGAATAAGAGCGGGACAATGCTTCGTGGAAGCAAGATGACACGTATATGTGTGTTTGGCTCTCCGGGACACTCACCATAAAGATCACCAACGATATTGTGAACCAGCTCACTGTCAAAGCAAGGTGGGATATTTTGGCAGCCATGTATGCCCAAGCGAAGAACGAGGCCAAGATACTTCAGCTACAGCTTGATATATACACAACCAATCAGAATGGTCGTCATTTGCATACGTTCTACTCTTCGCTTTGCTGCAAGTTTGAGAAGCTTCATAGCTTCATGCATGTTGACACTTTCACGTGGCAGCAGATGGCAAATAGGAACTCCACGATGGTTGGAGTTTTCTTGGCAGTCCTAGATCTGGAGTATGAGGCCGCATGCACACAACTCCTTACAGGCGCGACTATACCTCTCATAGAGGAGGCCTGCATATGCCTTAGCAGGCTTCTTGTCCCACTCGTTGCCACTACGCAAACCTCCTCAACGATGGTTGCATCTCACGGCAGGGGAGGTTCTACATAGTTCAAAGGGTGCGGTCCCTATGGCAAGAGGTGGACATTAGTGTGTGATGAATCTGCGATTCGTCATCTTTATTCATTTATTTTAGCTTAAAATCCCTTATAAAACACCTGCATATAACGCTAACTCCATATTCTTACTAACTTGCATTTGTGTGTAAATAGTGTACATTTCTTACTAATTTTAACCTAAAATAAATAAATAAAGAAAGAAAGGAAAAATAAAGAAAAGAAAATAAAAAAAAGGGAAGACTGTATACAGGCTGACCCGAACCCCGAGAGAAGGTCAAGACTTGACCTGATCGACCAGAAATAAAGTAGGGGGAGATAGGGTCCTCAACCAGAAAATCTAAAAAAATGTGTTTCTCACTTATTTTGTATATATCTGTATAAAACTAACATTAATTTATTTGTACCTTAATTGACCCCAAATCAAATAACATTCAAAATCAAAGTTGTAAATAAAAATGGGTCCTACTTAACAAAACTGATTGCACAATTAAATCTTGTACAGAATAAAAGTAGCCAACTTGGAAAAAAAGCCACTAAGCATTAATTGAAAGATCAATTCCGTCTCCATATGAGCTCAAATCGAATCAATCTCAGTTCCATTGAACTCGAAATTAAATTATCTTCAAAATGGCTGTATTTTCATAATTTTTGGAGTTACGGATAAAAAGTCGGTTTTCTGGGGTGGTTTGTGCAATTTTCCCTTGTATTTTGTGTATATTGTATTTGTATATATATTAAATTAATCCCACTGATTTCTTTTTAATAACAATAAAAATTAAAAAAAATAATAAATTTTTTAAAACACAAAAAAGGGCCAATTTCGTCATTTATCCTTGTATTTAATACCATATATGTGTATAGTATATGTATATAGTTGCAATTTTTAACCAACCATCATAAAAAAATAAAAAAATAACATTTTCAAAATCCAATAAATAAAGTGACGAAAATTCAAAAAAAATAGATAATGTTGTCCTTCTATTTTATCTCTCATGTTATCTCTCCCACCAAAAATTCAAAAATCTCTCTTATCTTCTTAAAAATTCAAAATTCATCTCTTTTCTATTTATATGGCTCCATCTCCCTCATTCCAACCTGATCAATCTTTAGAGAGAGGAGCCCGATCTCCGAGAGAAAATTTCGTCGAGAAAAGGTGTCGAGCCTCCAAACCGTCCGGTGACAGCGAGTCGGCCTTGTCGAGGCGATCACGATCCATTTTTCCGCTCCTAAGGTGAGATCCGTATTTTCTTCGCATTTTTTTATCTTAGTTTAATCGTATTTCATTTTGTCGTATTTTTCTTCGTCATTTTTATTGCTCTAGATCTAAAAAAATTTCATCTCGATTTGATCCGCCATCGACTCGATTTTTCATCTCATCTTCTCGATCTCTTCGCCTTCGATTTCTATCTCTCACGATCTATCAACTCCGACCACGCACGGTGATCGGAGAATCGGATTCAATCTTCCACAATCGCCGGATCCTCGTTCATTTTCTAATTTGTAAATAAATAAATAAATAAAACAAAATAAAAATATTTGTTTCTTTTGTTCTAACATTTCTTTTGCAGGATCATATAAAAAAACAAAAAAAAGAATTTTTTTCCTTCTATTTGCTGTTTTTCGGATTGATAAAAAATAAAAAAATCTAAAAAAAATCTTCTTTATTCACTGTTTACATTGCTTATCACAAAAAAAAATAACAAAAAAAAAAAAAAAGAAAGCAGCAGGGGGCGGCGTCGCCCGCACCCCCGCCGCTCGCACAAGACCGCCGCGCCCTCCACCAGCGTGAGCCCGCGCCAGCGGCGCGCCGCTCCCAGGTCGCCGGTGCCTCGCGAACCCGACTCCAGCCCACCAGCGCCGCTCCCAGATCGCCGCGCCACCGCAGCGGCTGTGCCGCGCACTCGCCTAGCGCCACCCGCCAGGAACCGCCCCGCCTCGCCTCCGCTCCGACCTGGAGCAGCCGCCTCGCCGACGCACTCCGCGCTCCAGATCGCCGCGCCTCCGCACTCGCCCGCGCGCCACATCACCAGCATCGCGCCGCCGCCGACCCGTGTGGGGAGGAAGAAGGGGGCGCGCGTGCTCCCTCTTTGCAAGAAACGAAAGAAGAACCCTAGGGCATTAAAAAAAAATTGGGAATTTTACATCAAAGCCCCTAAAGGTATTCAGATTTGCAGAAACGTCCTTGCCAGAGCTCAGAGCACATGACATGCACATGACATATTGGTAAAATTGCACATTTGATCTCTCTGTTTATTTTTATTTTATATTCGAGACAAAAACTTTGAATCTTTATATTTCAGTTCAGAACTTTTCCATATTTACAATTTGGTCCCCGAACTGCAGAACAAAAACTTGCTTGATCTTTTTATTGAAATAAAGGCTATTTGTGATCCAAAAAATTCTGAGAAAATTGTGCTATGCTCTTAATGTGATTCTTTTATTAGCATAAATTTTTTATTACATTTTGTCTTCATTTGGTATTATTAAAAAATCAAAAACAGTGTCTTCTTCATTGTTTGAAATTCGAAAATTCATAAAAATTCGAAAATAGCTCCAAAAATTCTAAAAAAATTAGTGTAACTTTATTTCATTGTCTTTTAATTTCTGACCAATTTTCATGCATTAATTATTTATAAAACCCAAAAAAATTGAAAAATACCAAAAACCTTCTAAAAATCATAAAAAATTCCACAAAAATCCAAAAATTGTGATTTCAGTTCCTGTTTGTAGATATTTTCTTCTAGTTTGTTTTAAAAATAGTAGCCAGGAGTTTTGGGCATTTAAGGGATTTTTAAATTGCAAATTACTCCAGGCTGGTCACATTTTCTTATTTCCTCATTGTCTGAATTTTAGAAAAATACAAAAACATCTGAAAATTCCATAAAAATTCTCAAAAACATTTCAAAACTTTTAAAACCCAAAAATATTTTCCTGGGATTTTTTCTGAGTTTCTTTGATTAATTAAAAATTGCAAAAAGAGTTGGTGTGTGGATATTCTTGATCTTTGTTCATATTGCTTTGCATTAGTTTTGAAAATAAAAAATTGCAAAACTAAAAATCAATAAAAATTTGAAAATCATAAAACGAAAAAAATTATTAAAAAAATTAAAAAATAAAAATAATAAAAATAACAAAATCACAAAAACCAAGGATAGTTGTCCTTTGAGATTCCTGTTTTCTTTTAATTAGTTTCTGATTAATTGAATAACCCTCGGGAATTGTAGCCTCCCTGAGTTCGACCCTGTCCGCTATACAGGTTAATAAGTAGCAAAAAAAAAAATATCTTTTGTTGAAGCGGGTTTTGGGGATAAAAGCAACGACCTATTCATCAATAAATTCCCGGCAATAAATTCCTTGCTCAACAGTGTGACCATTGCACCTAATATCGCCGTCCAGGACACTCCGAGGACACATGCTACCATAAGCATGGATACCCAACATATGCTCGAGTGGCAAAGTATATTGAGCCTCCAGATACTTTGGCTCCTCAGGTAGATCCGTGCCTTGATGATATTGTCTCTTGTATACAGGAGATCATGACTCATGTTGACGGCACCACTACATGTTCCTCGGATGTTGCAGTTATTGCAAGAGCTTCTTCGAGCTCCTAAGATAGCATGTGCTTTTACCAGTTATAAGAGGACAGATATGACAGAGTGGATCATAGACTATGGTGCTTCCCACCATTAGTGCGGAGACAGAGCCTAGTTTAGTTCTTACATGTCTATACCCCTGATAGATGGATCGTCATTGCGAATGGAGTATACTTACCCATCACGGGACAGGGTGAGGTGCATTTGACGCCATCCATGTGCCTACAGAATGTTTTATGTGCTCCTGATTTTCATATGAACTTGCTTTCTATCAGACAGATCACGAAGTATGTGCATTGTCGTGTTATTTTTGACTTCTCTTCTCTTGTGTTTCAGGCCATACTCACGGGCAGGGCGATTGGATGTAGTGGTAAGCAACAGAGGCTCTACAAACTGGCTCAGCTTCTTCATGATAGTGCCTCTACTATTCCTACTGAACAAATCTCATCATACTTGCGACATCTTAGTTTTGGTCACCTTCCTCTACAGAAGTTGTCATGTCCTCCAATAGATTTCTACGCAATCCTCCTTCTAGTGCGAGGTTTGCCATCTTGGGAAGCATTACCATTCTTCTTTTCCTGGTCGTCAAAGTCGTAGAAGAACTCAGTTATTTGAGACTATTCGCCTAGATATTTGATGTCTGAGTCGTGTTCCTGATCACTAGGGATATCATTTTTATGTTGTTGCTGTGGATGACTATTCTAGACTTTCTTGGGTTTTTTTGATAAAAAATAAGTATGAGGATGGGTATGTCATTAAGACCTTTATTAATGAAGTAAAGAACATTTTCTATGTTATTGTTAAGTATTTGTGTGGTTATTTTGCTAAAAACTTTTCTCAGTTTGGATTTGAAGTAAAGAACATTTTCTATGTTATTAATGAAGTAAAGAACATTTTCTCCGTTTGGATTTGAAGGATTGTGTGATTGAGTTGAAAAGATTCGGGGATCGAATTATTTTGCTAAAATTGGTGCTTGAAGAAGAAATTCTGAATATCATCTCAGTTTATGCACCGCAAATTGGTTTAGATGAAAGGACTAAACAAGCTTTTTGGGAGGATTTGGATAAGAGTCTACAAGGAATCCCACAAAGAGAGATGATTTGCATCGGTGGAGATTTTAATGGACATGTGGGAAAAGATGTTTCAGGGTATGCTAGTATTCATGGAGGATATGGTTTTGGGGATAGAAATGAAGAGGGAAAAGCCATCCTGGATTTTGCAATGGCATATGATCTTTTCATAGCAAACACTCTCTTCAAGAAGAGGGAGGAACATTTAATTACTTATAAGAGTGGGCCAACTAGAACACAAATAGATTACTTTGCATTGAGGAGAAGAAATCGATTGTGTTGTAAAGACTGCAAAGTAATCCCAGGAGAGAGGTTGACAACCCAACATCGTTTGTTAGTCTTGGATGTGCAAATGAAAGGGCTGGTAAAGAAAAGGAGGGTTTCTAACATAATAAGAACTAGATGGTGGAATCTTCCACTGAAGCAAGCGAGCTTCTGGGAGAAGGTTTTAGAAGACTTATCTTGGGATTGTAGCGGTAGTGCAAACGAGATGTGGGAGGCAGTAGCATCTTGTATCCGAAAGGTAGCCAAAGAGATGCTAGGCAAGTCAAAGGGAGGAGCTCCAGGTCAAAAGGAGGCTGGTGGTGGAGTGAAGGGGTGCAAGAGAAGATAAAAATAAAAAGAGCTTGCTTTAAAGCTATGTCTAAGGATAAACCGAGGAAACTGTCACAAACTACAAAATAGCGAAGAAGGAAGTAAAGAAGGCCGTAAGCGAAGCTAAGTCAAAAGCTTATGAAGTTTTGTATAAAAATCTTGACTCTAAGGAGGGACAGAAGGATATATTCAGGTTGGCCAAAGCAAGAGAAAGAAAGACCAAAGACCTTTCTCAAGTAAGATGCATTAAGGATGAGGAAGGTCATGTGCTTTTTACTCATAAGGATATAAAGACTAGGTGGGAGCAGTACTTCCATAAACTTTTCATTGGGGAAGAAAATAGAGAGATCACTTTGGGGGATCTAGCTTGTAGTGAAAGTTACTTGAATTGTGCAAGCTATAGATGGATACAAAGAAAGGAAGTAGATGAGGCTTTGAAGGTTATGAGACCCGGGAAAGGTGTAGGACCGGATGACATCCCTGTAGAAGTTTGGAGAGCTTTAGGTGAGCATGGTTTGACTTGACTTACGAATCTATTCAATGTTATTTGGCGAAGCAAGAAAATGCCTGAAGATTGGAGGAGGAGTATCGTGGTGCCTCTTTATAAGAATAAAGGAGACATTCAAAATTGTTCAAATTATAGAGGTATCAAGATGATGAGTCACACTATGAAAATTTGGGAACGTGTGATCGAAAGAAGGTTGATGCAAGTTTCCAACGTAAATGAAAACCAATTCGGATTCATGCCAGGTCGCTCAACGATTGAAGCCATCCATTTGCTGAGGAGAACAATGGAGATTTATAGAGCTAAAAGGAAGAACCTCCACATGATCTTTATTGATTTGGAGAAGGCTTTTGATTCTGTCCCACGAGAGATATTGTGGAGAGTGTTGGAGAAGAGACAAGTACCTGTCCTATACATTAACCTCATAAAGGACATGTATGATAGGGCTTTATCTTGTGTAAGGACCCCGTCTGGGAAGACTGGATATTTTGACATCAACATTGGTTTACATCAAGGTTCTGCTTTGAGTCCATTTCTTTCTACTTTGATTATGAACGAGTTGACAAGTCACATTCACGATGAGTTACCTTGGTGTATGTTATTTGCTGATGATATTGTGTTAACTGACGAGACTAGAGATGGAGTAAATGAGAAGCTTGAGGTCTGGAGACATGAATTGGAGACTAAAGGATTTCGTATATGTAGGGCCAAGACGGAATATATGGAGTGCACCTTTGATGGAAGTAATGGTGAAGGAATCGAGGTGAAGTTGGTGACGATAACATTCAGAAGAGAGATTCCTTTAGATATCTGGGATCTATTCTGCAACATGATGGGGAAATTGATGGAGATGTTACTAATAGAATAAATGCTGGCTGGCTAAAGTGGAGAGGAGCCTCTGTTGTTCTCTGTGATAAGAAAATTCCTTTAAAAATTAAAGGAAAGTTTTATAAAGCAGCCGTGAGACCTGCTATGCTTTATGGATCCGAATGTTGGCCTGTGAACCATAAGCATGTGCAAAGAATGAATGTAGCAGAAATGAAAATGTTTAGGTGGATGTGTGGACACACACGTAAAGATCGAATTCGGAATGATGTAATCAGAAAGAAAGTTGGTGTAGCTCCGATCGAGGATAAGATGCGAGAAAATCGCTTAAGATGGTTTGGACATTTGCAAAGAAGATCAGCTAATGCACCAATTAGGAGATGCGAGTGTTGGGATGTTGAGCCGGCTAAGAGAGGGCGAGGATGGCCCAAGAAGTGTTGGAAAGAGACCATACGAAGGGATCTTAGTTTTATGAATATAAGCCCGAGACTCAAGATAGATCTGAATGGAGGCGAAGAATCCATGTAGCCGACACTACTTAATTGTGGGAAAAGGCTTTGTTGTTATTGTTGTTTGATTGTTAAGTATTTGCGATCTGACAACGTATTATAGTTCTGCACTTTACAGCTATGATTTCCTCAGGTCTCTTGGCATCATACACCAGACCTCGTATGCCTACACTTCCCATCAAGATGGTGTTGTCGGAACGCAAACATCGTCATTTACTCGATGTGACCCGAACTCTTTTTATTACAAGTCGTGCCCCTCATTCATACTGGGGTGATGCAATCCTCACAGCTTTCTACTTGGTGAACTGTATGCCATCTTCTATTTTAGGGGAAAATGTTTCTTTCTCGATCGTGTTTCCCAGGAAGGATCTATTCTTCTTTACACCCTGAATGTTTGGCTATGTGGCCTTTGTTCACAATCTGATGCACGGTCGTGGCATGCTCTCCCCTAGAGTTGTCAAGTGTGTCTTTGTTGTCTACTCTCGTACCCAGAAGGGTACCGTTGTTTTGATCTGCTTCAGCGGAAATACTTTGCCAGTGATGATGTCACCTTCTTTGAGTTTGTTATGTGTTTCTCTCCTACAGATGATAGGTTGACTCCAACTGGCTCTGGTGAGGAGGTATACATGCTTCCTCCTACGATACCACCACCTCCGATACCTATTGTACCTCCACCACCACCTCTAATACCTACACCTACTTCCGTGGCTACCCCTGGACTGCCACCTAGCACTGTGACATAATTTTTCCCATGTGGCCTTACTCGCAGGTCCCACATTGTTCCCTTGGTAATGGGCCTTCCCCATCATCTAGCACGTCTCAAGTATGTAACGAGCACATTATTTCTACTGATAGCACTAATGAGTTTTCCATGTAGTAGGATGCTTTGCAGGATGAGCAAGTGCTCTCTCAGGATGGTAGTTTACATGTTCAGGAGGTGGCAGATGATCTAAATGTGCCCATTACTCTGCGGAAGCAGAGACATACTTATGTTACATATTCTCTTGCAGCTCGTATCTCCTTAAGTAGACATTCAAAGGAATTCAGGAGATTTGTCATAGCACTATCATATGTGGAGATACAACAGACATATCAGGAGACCATACTGGATAGTCAGTGGCGTCTTACCATGGAAGAGATGGTCGTGCTACAATCACGTGGCACATGAAGCATTGTTATAGCTCCTATAGGAGCATATGTTGTTGGATGCAAGCGGGTATTTACAGTGAATCATCGAGCAGATGGCAGTGTAGATCACTACAAAGCAAGAATTGTGGCACGCGAGTTCACTTAGATATATAGAGTGAACTATCAGGATACTTTCTCTCTAGTGGCCAGGCATTCTACACCGTGTATCCTTCTTTTTTCTTGTAGTGACATGGGATGGGCCCCTCTACCAGCTAGATGTGAAGAATGCATCTCTATGGTAACCTAGAGGAGGAGGTCTACATGCAGCAGCCACATGGGTTCGTTGTTGAGGGGGATCGTCAGGAGGTTTGCAGGCTTCACAAGGCGATCTATGGCCTTAAGAAGAGTTTAAGAGCATGGTTCCAGAAGCTCTCGAACTTGATAGAGCGATAATGGTTCGTGAGATCGATTGTCGATCATTCACTGTTTGTTCACAGGACTCACAGAGGTACAGTTGTCATACTTATGTTGATATCAATGTTACAAGGGATGATGAGCAGGGCATCCAGACTGTGAAGGACTTCCTAGGTCAGCAATTTGTTACCAAGGACATTTGCAGTCTATGCTACTTCCTTGGAATGGAGTTTGCCAGAAACCACCAAGGTCTTGTGATGACTTAAAGGAAGTACGCTATTGATCTTCTCTTTGAGATGGGCATAGCAGATTGCAAGCATGCCACTACTCCCATGGACCTGAGCATGAAGTTGTATGATGATGACATTGAGGAGGTAGACAAGAGGAGGTACAAGTAGCTTGTTAGGAAGCTCTTATATGTGACTATCACCAGGCCAGATATATTCTTTGCAGTAAGTAAAGAAAGTCAGTTCATGAAGCAACCTGGAAGGGCAAATATGGATGCAGTCCATATAATTATGAAGTATCTGAAGGCCTCACCTGGTACTGGTCTTCTATTCAACAGAGGTACATCCCTTGCCATTAGTACAGTTTGTGCAGATGCGGATTATGGAGGGTGTCCCAAGGTAGGAAGTCTACCCTGGCTTTGTAGTTTTCATAGGGAGTTCCTTGGTGTCATGGAAGAGCAAGAGGTAGGCAATGGCTGCCAGATCCAGTGCAAAATCAGAATACCGGGCCATGGCACATGATAGTGCAGAGATGATGTGGGTTAGATATGTTCTTACTGACCTAACAGTTGAGATGCCTCTTCTCATGCACCTCCAATGCGATAATCATGCTACTCTGTTCATCGCCAACAACCGAACCTTCCATGATAGGATCAAGCATATCGAGGTAAATTGTCACTACACTCGAGTCATGATACATAAGGGACTTATTTCCACTACTCATGTTAACTTAGGAGATCAGACATCATATGTACTTATTAATTCCCTAACCAGAGGGCCTTACCAGATATGTTATTCCAAGCTGAGCATGATTGATATCTACTCTTCAGCTTGACAGAAGTGTTGAGATATCATTTATATTGTCTCTTTTATGTATTTTATATTCTTTCTGTCTTCATTATGTAATTTCTCTAATGGGTCTCTCCTCTATATAAGAGAACCCTAGAGCCTCATGAATAAGCAAGTAATTATTTTCTCTCGACAGTCCACATAATGTTTTTCAATATATTTTCCTTTTTTCCAGTGTGTTGCTCATTTTTTCTCAAGGACTAGGGTCCTTTATGCCTTTATAAAGGTTAAAAAAAATGTTTTTGAAATAAATTTGGCAGGTCCAAGACCACATATATTTCCTCATTCAATAAAGATGTGATATATCACATGAACCCCAAACCACTCCAACTCTTAAAATAGTATTGCATAGAGTATCATAGGATGAGGCACTACAGAAGAGGTAGATGCGATGCTTCTTAGAGGTATCGATCTTGATCTTTGCATGGGCACATCAACTAGACCGTTTTCAGAGGTCAGGATGAGGGGTTACATCCTTGGATGAGGCCTTCATCGGAGATGCCTGCATTAAAATTGATGTTTGGCCTTTTCGCAATGGCAAGACAAAGTTGATTCATGTTAGAAAAAGTGACATGACCCCTCATCGGTTATAGTTAACGTAGCAGATCTCAATATCTTGCTAATAGTAGGATACGCAACAGAAAACCAACACCTTGCTTGGAAAGTGTAATGATGAAGGGGAATTGCTCACGTTAAAGATAAAAGGAGATGACAATGACATCAATCGAATTCCTTCGAGTGGTCGTGCTACTTCTTAATAAGGCATGTCAAGGTCGACCTTGAGCCCAATCAATATTGTCTAGCATGATTGACATGTTTGGAAGGATGCTTGAGGCTTATGGTGGCTATGTTGAGTTAAATCTCTTTGTGGCAATAAGATTTATGCCGGCTCGATCCCCATCAGATCCCACAAAATTCAAGCAGGATTGACGAAAAAAAAATGTAGCACAAATCTTAATAAAACCTAATATTTATATATAATGAACCTTAATCTTTATGATCGACTTGAACTGTTACCGTGTGAATAAAACATATAGGAGGCAAAATAAAAAACAAGAGGAAAACTTAGATTTACATGGAACCCACTCCAACATTTTTTTTGAGTAAAAGAAGGGGGGTGCCCTCCCGAGGCGGGAGTCACCACACCAAAGCATTCATTAATAAAGAAAATTTTACATCAGTTTGAAATCCAGAAATTGTACAAAGCATTACAGTGGGCCACAACATTCTCAGAATAAAACCGCTGCCCCTTGAAGATTCTGCCATTCCTACCCAGCCAAATAGCCCACAGTGCGACGAAAGGCTTGGAGACATCATCAGTAGACCCTTGGCCGACCCGACGAATCGACCGCCAAAACTGATCCGAATTAGAGGCCCGGACCCACGTGAGGCCCAAAGACTCCCAAACCTCTGCGGAAGACCTGCAACCAAAGAAGATGTGGTTGACATCCTCCAACTCGTCCTCACATCTGTCACACCTCAGATCCGTCCCACCCAGCAGTCTGCCTCTTCTAACCTTGTCACAGATACGACCTCTCCTCAAGCACCAAAGGAAAACCTTAACCCGCGAAGGAACCTTAGCTGCCCAAATCATCTTCACGTCAGCACACAGGTCTTCATCACGCTCCACCATAGCGCCAGCAATCTTCCAATAGGCCGCCTTCACCGAGAACCTACCACCAACCCACTCAAAACGGTTCGGGTTCCCCGACAGCTCCCCGACAGGGGGAATCTCAGACATCATCCTCAAAAACACCTCCAACCTCTGATCCGATAGATCCATAAGGAACCTCGACGCCCACGTCCCGGCTACGATGACCTCCGCCACCCGCGCTCCCCTATCAACGACCAACGCCATCAACCGAGAGAAGCGGGAGGCCAGTGCCCCATCCCCCGTCCAGTCATCCAACCAAAACCGAAAACGGAGCCCATCCCCCAAAACCGGCCGAAGAAGCGGCCGAAGCACCGGAAGTATAGCATGGATCCCACTCCAAAGGGAAGACTCATAACGCTTCCTCTCAGCCGCCAACTCCCCGGTAACACCATAAATCTTTCTCAGCAGCTGCAAGACCGGCGACTCGGACGAACCCCAAATGCGCACCACCCACTTGGCCAACAGAGCTTTGTTCAACGGAACCCACTCCAACATATAGAGTGTGATGAAACTACAGAGAAAGCCACAAAGTATTGTATCTTCTATTAGAATTCTCTCAATGATTACAAGGGGTATAGAGCATTATATATAGTCCCACCAACAATGTAGAGTCTCACCAACAAGCACTACAAGATTAAGGAAAGGGTGGTGTAATTAGATCATGGAGATATCCAGTTACCCATCTAAACACATGTTATAACAGATTCAATCTACAATTTTATGAATGGAAACGACCAGTTAATAGATCTGCATGTATTCATTGTTAATAACCAAAAATGACTTATTTTTTGGTATAAAATGATTAGTATTATACCCGTGTCTGCAGGTGCGCAACAATACCATCGAGAAATTACTTGAATGACCGAGAAGTGCATGAAAACTAATCTCCCTTTGACTATCCTAAGTGTGATTAGATCTCTGCATTCTCTTCTGTAAGGTGTTTGTGGACCAGTGAGTTCGTTATTGGGAAATAAGGTACCTTGCATGTAGTAGAGAAGTGGAAGTAATCTCTCCAACCTTCAAATGATCAACAGGTGCTTGTGGGAAAAAGTAATATCCATTGGGTTGAAGGATCATGATGATAACGACTGCCCAACTAAGAACTGATTGTTGCCCTCCACTGCTCTTGATAAATGATTATGCCAACTTGAAGACAGTCTGATAATTGAAATTCCTAAATAAATCTGCAAACCAAAAACATTTTTTAACTGGTCACCAAAGAAGAAAAGATTGATTATTCTTCATCCAAAAGGAATCTCCTTTGTCAAATTGATCTATCTATAATTAACAAAAGCAAATAAATCAAGTGCTCTGGTGACCTTTGTTTGCATTACCACTAGTAATTCACCTCTTCCAAAATCAAGTTATCCTCGTCTAACATGTAGAGGCGGGGAATTTTGATGATCCCATAAGGACTGGGGGAGGTGATAGTCTGAGTGTGGGGAGTGTGGAGGTGTGGAAGACTTGCGGCAGGTGGTGGACGCAGCAGAGGACGATTCATGTTTATGTGATAATGGATTTAAAATCACCAGGATAACCCAGATTCAAGGGGATGAACTAATACTTCTAAGGTCGACTTTAAGGAGATGTTATAGTTAAATTGGAGTTCATGGCTTACCCACCTTAAGTAGCATGTTCACTGTAGAGAGAAACAAAAATGTTTATACATGAAGCCTGAGTGTTCTCTTATATAAGAGAGTAACTTGTTAGGTAAATTACATAAAGAAGATAAAGAAAATAAATAATACACAAAAGACATGAAAGATAACTAATATCTCAACACTCCCCCTCAAGCTGCAGCGTAGATATCTATCATGCTCAAGTTGGAGTAGCATCTCTGGTTAGGCCCTCTGGCTGGGGCCTTAGTAAGTACATCTACTGTCAGATCTCCAAAGCTAACATGAGTAGTGGAGATGAGACCATTATGTATCATGTCACGAGTATAGTGACAGTCCACCTCGATGTGCTTGGTCCTCTCATGGAAGGCAGGGTTGTTTGCAATGAAGAGAGCATCCTGGTTGTCGCATTGGAGGTGCATGGGAAGAGGCACCTCAACAGTCAAGTCAGTAGGAACAGATCTAACCTACGTTATCTCTATACTAGCTTGCGCCATGATCATGTATTCTAATTCTGCAATAGATCTGGCAACCACTGTTTGCTTCTTGCTCTTACAAGACACCAAGGAACTTCATATGAACACTGCAAGTCAAAAGTAGACTTGATGTCCTTGGGACACCCCGCAAAATCGACATCTACACAAGTTGTAACTGCAAGGGATCCTTTACTAAATAGAAAACCAGTACCATGTGGACTGCATCCATATGTGCATGTCTAGGTTGCTCCATAAATTGAACCACTTTACTCACTGCAAATGATATATCTAGTCTGGTGATAGTCACATAAAGAAGTTTCCCAACAAGCTCCATGTACCTCCTCTTGTTGAGCTCCTCAGTATCATCATCATAGAGCTTCATGTTCCGGTCCATAGGAGTAGTGGCAGGCCTGCAATATGCTATTTCTGTCTCAGAGAGAAGATTTGTAACACATTTCCTCTGGGTCATCACAGATTCACAAGACCTCGTTGGTTCTTGGTAAACTCCAATCCAATGAAGTAAAGTAGGCTACCAAGGTCCTTAGTAACAAACTGTTAACCTAGAATATCCTTAACAGCCTGGATACCCCGCTCGTCATCCCATGTAACAATGATATCATCAACATAAACAAGTATGACAAATGTACTTCTCTTAATCCACTAAACAAACAGTGAATGGTCGGCAGTCAATCTCACAAACCCCTTATTGCTCTATCAAATCTGAGAACTTCTGGAACCATGTTCTTAGACTCTGCTTAAGTCTATAGATGGCCCTATGAAGCATGTATACTTTCTGACACTCCATCCCAACAGTGAACCTAGGTGGTTGCTACATGTAAACCTCCTCTTGCAGGTCACCGTAGAGAAATACATTCTTTACATCAAGCTGATAGAGGGGCCAATCATGTGTCACAACAACTGATAAAAGTATACGCAGAGTAGAATGCCTGGCAACTGGAGAGAATGTATCCTGATAGCCCATCCCATATGTCTGGGTGAACCCATGTGCCACAAGTCTCGCCTTATAGTGATCTACACTACCATCCAGTTAGTGTGTCACTGTGAACACCCACTTGCACCCAACAACGGGTGCATCGATTGGAGCTGAAACAAGGCTCCAAGTACCTTGCGACCCTAGAGCGGCCATCTCTTCCTCCATGGCAAGACGCCACTGACTATCCTAGATGGCCTTATGATACGTTAGTGGTATCTCCAAGGCTGATAGTGCGCAAGACGCCACTGACTATCCTAGATGGCCTCATGATACGTTAGTGGTATCTCCAAGGCTGATAGTGCCACAATAAATCTCATGAAATCCTTTGAAAGTCTGCTCAAAGAAACTGGGGTTGCAAGAGGATACGAAGCACAAGTACACCTCTGCTTTCGCAGAGCAATAGGCACATCGAGATCATCTGTCGTGTTCTGAACATGTAAGTTTCCCTCTTGAAAGGGTATCTGCTTATCCTGTAAGGAATCCTGCTACATAGATAACTCAGTAGTGACATCAGTAGAAACAATGTACTCATTACATACCTGAGGCATGTTGGATGATAGGGAAGACCTGTGAGCAGAGGGAACATAGCGAGACCAACGAGTACTTACATGTGGCAAAAACTGAGTCAAGATGGGTGGTGGTCCATGGGCAGACACAGGAGCAAGTGTAGGTACAGGAAGTGGTGGTGGAGGCGGCAACAGTGGTGGTGGTGGTGGTGAAGGAGGTGGTAGAGCAGGTGCAGGAGGTGGTAGAACTGTAGGAGGAGGAGACAAGTAGACCTCATCAGAGTCAGATGGGGCCAGTCTATCACCTGTAGGAGAGAACTACATAACAGACACAAAGAATGTAACATCAACACTTACAAAGTATTTCCGTCAAAGCGGATCAAAGAAACGGTACCATTTCTAGGTACGAGAGTAGCCAACGAAGACACACTTGACAGCTCTGTGGGAGAGCTTGTCATGACCAGACGAAAGATAATGAACAAAGGCCACAGATCGAAACATACATGGTGTAAGGGAGAACAGATCCTTCTCGAGAAAAGCAATCGAGAAAGGAAAATTTTCACCTAAAACAGAGAATGACATACGGTTCACTAAGTAAAGGGCAGTGAGAACCGCATCACCGAATAAGAGTGAGGAGCACGACTCTGAATCATAAGGGTTCTGGTCACATCGAGTAAATGATGATGTTTACACTCAGCAACACCATTCTGTTGAGATGTATAGGCACGCGAGGTCTGGTACCAAGTGACCTGAGAAATTTGGATAGATGTAAATGCAAAACTCTAAGGTATTATCAGAACCGAAAGGCTTGACAGTAGCAAAAAAATATTATTTATCTCATTAGTATATGATTTAATGACAGACCTAGCCTCAGACTTACTATTTAACAAGAATACCCAAGAAAGTCTAGAATAGTCATCAACGACAACCAGATAAAAACGGTGTCCCTGATTATCAGGGACACGACTCGGAACCCGGATATCTAAGTGAAGGAGCTCAAACAACTGAGAACTGCTCTGACTCTGACGAGATGGAAATGAAGAACGGTGATGCTTTCCAAGCTGGCAAGCCTCACATTAGAAGGAAGATCGTGTGGAGATCTGTGTGAGGACATGATACGGCTTATGCAGAGGAATGTGGTCAAAGTGAAGACGATATAGGTACAATGAGACTAGTCCAATAGCAATAGTAGAGGCACCAGCATGAGGAGGTTGGACTAGTCTGTAGAGCCCCCGCTTCTCACGACCATATCCAATCACCCTGCTCATGAGTATGTGCTGAAACATAAGAGAAGAAGGGTCAAGAATGGCATGCAATGCAGATCCTTTGTAATCTGACTAATAGAAAGCAAGTTCATCTGAAAATCATGACCATATAAAACATTCTATAGACACATGGATGTTGTCAAATGCACCTTACCCTAGCCTGTGATGGTCAAGTGAACCCCATATGCAATGACGACCTAGCTACCAGGGGGTATAAACCTGTAAGACCTGAACTGGGCTCTATTTCCACATAGACGGCGAGAAGCACTAGAGTCCATGATCCATTATGTTATATCTGCACTGTTATAATCAGTAAAAGCGCATGCGATACTTGAGGAGATCGAAAAGGCACTAGTTGCATATGCAGTATCTATGGATCATGTAGTGATAATGCTGACCACTGGAGTCATGGTCTCCCCTATATGAGAGAAAATATCATCAAGGCGTGGATCTGCCTGAGGAGCTGTAGTGTCTGAAGGCTCAATCTGCTCTGCCACGTAAGAAGATGTGGGGTATCCATATTTCTGATAGCATGTATTTTCAAAATGTCCTGGACGACAGTACGTGTAGGGACTACGCTGACGTCCACCACCTCTGCCATGGGGACTACACCCTCTAAACTGAGTAGAACCTCATCTACTGCAAGAAGCAGCCATCGCTGAGGAAGGTTGTGTGGTGGCAGCAAGTGGAATAAGAAGCCTTCTGAGATGACTGCAAGCCTGATGAATCTCCATTTCATCACCTTTATTCTATCATTTTGGCCTTAAAAACCCCAGCAAATGCATGTAAATAGCATCAATTTATACATAATAGCATTCGTTATTTATTGTAGTTCTTGCGCATAAAATAAGGTTTTTAATGCCAAAATTATAGAATAAAAAGAAGAAAAGAAAAAGGAATAAAATATTGCAAATATTTTATGACCCTAACCCTGAGACCAAGTCCAGAATGGAATTGGTCGACAAGGAATAAAGTAGGGGGAGATAAGGGCCAAAAATACAATAAACGCCTCATTTATTTATTCATTCATTCATGCATTTTGATACCTATTTTGTATACTTTTATTTATTCATTAAATAAAAATATTTTATACATAAAAGTTGTAGATAATAATGTAAATAAAAATACAAAATTAAGTTTGTACAAAAATAATATACAGTGTACATTTATACCCAAAATAAAAAGTCAAAAACCAAACTTCACAGACCCATATCTTCCAAATAAAAACTCAAAACATGGCAAAATCACCGTATATAACTTTTCAAGATCTATTTACTGGTGGTGGTTTTACATTTTTCGGAGTTACTGTGCAAAAGATAGGTTTTGGGCCCCTGTTGTACATAATACCGATTAAAATATTCATTATATTCATTAGTCACTATTCTTATAAACTTATATTTTTAGAATTTTGTAAATAATAAACATAATACATGTACATATTGAAATTAAAAGAAAACCAAAAAAAACCTCAAATAAAATAAGTCTATGAAATTATATAGGCAAAATACCTATGTATTACTTATATATAAATAAAAAGGGGATCTCATTCTTTTATTCATTTATATTTTTATTGAAAATATCATCTATATTCCATTAAAAATGTAAATCCAAAATAAAATCCCATAAAATTCATTAAATAACTAAAATGTGTATAAAATATAGGTAAAATACCTATAAGTATACCTTCATATTATATACACCTATTTATTTAAATATGCACATAAACCCATAAAAATCACATAAAAATATATTTATACTCACAAAAATAAGTTATAAATGTATAAAATCAGAAAATGAAATAATAAAATAAAACATATAAAATAAAAATAAAAATACACAAAACATATATGAATATACCTACAAATACACTCATAAAAATTAACTTGCAATAAAATACATCAAAAAAAATAAATAAAAATCGTAATAAAATACTACATAAAATATTAAACATTTTTTATACATAAAAATTAATAAAATCTATTATTATTTTTAAATAATTATTCTTTAATAACCATGCTGTTTTGTCATGTAGTGAGCCTACATGGACCAATGGCATGGCTTCCCCTGTTGACCTCCAGTCAACTCAGCCTCCAGTCTCTACAGCCCGTCAAATCTGTCCAACCTTGCATCTTCTCCAAATTTTCCTGACCAATCCATCGCTCAAATAACATCGGTCTCTTCACAGAAAATACTCCCAAGACAACCCTCATACACGCGCATGGCTTGTTTCCCTTGTATATATCTTTGATTCCTTATTTTTGGCCGGTTAATAAGGGCTCCCCATTATGTTCGGAAATAAATCAGCCTCCAGCCCGTCAGATCTGTCCAACCTTGCGTCTTCTCCCATTTTTCCCGGGCGCACCGTCCATCAATCGCAATTGATTCCTTCACAAGAAATGTTCCTGGCATATTGTACATACACTCCCACACCTTATACATGTTGTATAGCGTAGATTCTTCACCATCGCCTGGGTAATAAGGGCGCGCAACCATGTTTATAAATAAACCATCTCCTTCTTCTACATTTTTTGGCCATTTTCCCTAGCCTTAGAGCTCCCACCTTTGGACTAGTGTGCATCCAGGTGACAGATGGAGGTCCCTTGAAGGTCGTGGACGCTCGCGGAGGAAGGAGGTGCGCCCAAGGCCGCCGTCGCCGGCGAGTTCTGCTCCTTGGCCACCAGGTCAGGTACGAGCTGCGCATTTTATTAACCTTAGATAGTTTATAATTCCAGCAGACGATTTATATAGTTAGTTTAATCAGTAGGTGTTCGATTTAGCTCCAAAATGGTGATTCGTAGTTCGCACTGAGAATCCACCTCTCTCCGACCTCGCCTCACCTCCCATTTTCTTCCCCATACGCTTCTCCATGACTCAACACCCGTAACTACCCTCTATTCCATCTGGATTGAGGAATCGGAGTCCACCTCCATCGCATCGCCGGACTTCGCCGCCCGCCACCCATCTCCCACCTAGTCCACGCTTTATCATGTCGAGGTAGTTTGCCCTCGACCCGTGAACTTTTTGGTGCAGGTCTCAGGTTCCATAGGAGCACTTCTGGGCTCGAATCGACTCCAAGACCCACTCCCCAAGTGCCGTGAAAGTCATCGTCTCGCTAGGACTCCTCGCTGAGATCTGGCATCCATGAGTAGGACCCTCTGACGCGGAACGCCATCAGGAAGCCAGAGAGCACGTCATATTCGCCTGAGAGGCTTCAGAGCTCGAGAAATCGAGAGAACAAGGAAGAACACGCTCGTGTTCTTCCCTGTTCTTGGAGACCTGCCTGCAGCCGTTAGATGGAGGCGCGTCCCCAGGTCTAATCGCCACCGTCCATCCTAGGATGCGCCTCAGCCGTTGATGAAGACCCCAGCTGCGATCTCGATCACCCATCCTCGAAGCGGCATCGTTGGACCAGAAGGCGATGCGTGTTTAAGTGAGAATACCTCGGTCGTCGGATGGAGCGCCTTTTGGGGTAAATTTCACACTTAGCCCCAGGCATTTTTGTATTTAATTCTTAATATTGTAAATAAAATATAGCGTTGTAAATTAATTGGGATTTTTGCCTTAGGACCCCTGAATTTCTTGTATTTACAATATGGTCCCTCCCAACCTTACGTGTAGTCCCACGTGAGGCACGTGAAAATTACATTGAAACCCTGGCGGTTTTCGTTATTGTAAAAAAGTATGTAATCTTTAAATAAATGTTTTATTTCGTTGGCATATTTGCACTGCGGCCCTTGTCATTTATTTTAATTGCAAAAATGCCCCTGCCACGTTGTTTTATTTTATGTGTTTCATGTATTTATTACAAATACCTATATTGCTCCTAAAAATCCACAAAAATTAGGTTAGATGCTCCATGTAGTGTACTTTCATGCCCATATTTTTAACATGCATTTTTTGCATTTTATCTAATTTTTAAAATTCAAATGGAGGCTAAATAATCACTATCTAATATATAAAATACCAAAAAAATATAAAAACATTTTGAAAAATTACAAAAATATTATATATAGTATATTTATATATATATATTGAGTCCAGAAAATGAAAAACCTTAAAAATAAGAAAAAGAAAAATATAAAAATCAGAAAGCCCCAAAATCCAACAAAAAAATATAAAAACCCTAGAAAAATTTAAAAAATATATTTTTCTATTTTATAATTATCTATATACTATTATTTATGTATTAAAATTAATTTGGGTGATTTTGAGACTTATTTTATATTTTTATAACACAAATTATGTTCGGCCTATTTAATTTGTCCCATATTATATTAGGGACATTTTTGGAATTAATAATATATAAAAATTAGTAAAATTCCAGAAAAATAATAAAAAAATAGAATAATATAAAAATCCAAAAAAAATTTATATCTACATATTTTAAGTATTAATATATATATACATACATATATATTGTATATCTATCTATCTCCTCTTATATATATATTTATTTATTTATATATATCTATATTATATAATTAAAAAAATATATAAAAAGAAAATGAACAAAAAACTATATAAAATATAAAAACAAAATAAAAATTATAAAGTCAAAAATAAAAATAAAAAAAATATAAAATTAAAAACCCACAAAAACAATAAAGAAATGGACAAGAACCAAGAATGGAATAATGCGCATTCATCTTCACCATACAACCACTCGCCGCCCAATGTTCGACCTCTACTTGTGCTTACACCTATACACATTTACATGTAGAGTTATAATAAATTTTAACTCCACATTTTTGCTAGTCATTGCTTGATATTTATTGTGGGTTAATTGTTGTTTTAATCCGGATTTCGTGTGGTCGATTCAGCGATTGAGTTCCCGCCTTGTGTGGAACTTAAGATCACCGATTTTCGAGTTAAACAAAGCCTCCTCCATGGGAGGTATGGTCGCCCCAGTAAGGAGTCGTACCCATGCTGCCTCATAATCTAGGTCATACGTAAACACCAACCATCATGGAGTTCTTGAATGCCATCTGTGGCTGTGTGGAGGTCGTAATCAGCATGAAGTTGTGAAGCTTCTCGAACATGCCACGGAGCGAGGAGTAGAACATGCACAGTGGACGATCATTCTACTTTGTCATGTATATGTCAAACTGAAGCTGAAGAATCTTGATCTTGTTCTTCGCTTGGGCATAAGTGGATGCCAGAATATCCGACATCACCTTAGTGGTGGGTTGGTTCACAATATCATTGTCTATCTTTGTAGTGAGGGTCCTAAAGAGCCAAATACACACATACGCGTCATCTTGCTACCACGAAACATTGTCCTCGGTCTTGTCTGTCCGCTCGGGTTTTGTCAGAATGTGCTCCTTATTGTTGCACTACATGAGGGTAAGAAACTGCATGGACAACAACTAATAATTTGTCTCATCCATCTTCACGATGGGAGTCCGACCCTTGAAGGCACTAGACGAAGAAAAAATATCACCCTTATTTTCTAACATGATAAAAACGGTCAAAAATGGAACTCCACTAGGGAAGTAGACCGATTTGAGCAAGTCTACACAATCATATGAAGGATTGGTAGTGCATGTAGACTCATGCAACCATCCTCTTTAATTTTGATCCGTGTTAGGGTCGAAAAATGTGATATAGAAGTTAAAAATCATGTTTTTCCGCACTCAAACTGATTCATACCACAGGTCGGCGTCGACCTGGAAACAAATTGGTCACGCAGAGTCGGGAGGGTATGTTAGAGGCCGCTAAGAGGGATCGAGAGGAGCCCAAGGAGGGCTGAGAGAAGCCGCAAGAGGTTGCTGTAGTGGCCCTGAGGTGGTGCTAGAAGCCCCAGCGACTTGCTGCGGTGGCACTTTGGAGCCCCGGCGACGTTGCGGCCATGCAATGAGTCCTGATGGCGGTGGACTTACAACAGCGTTGGAGAAGTCGTGCACACGTGGAGGCTGGAGGGTGAGGGATAGAGCACGGATGGGTATTCGAACTCCGATCTAGGATTGTCGCTCTAATACCATGTGGAGAGAAAAGAATGAAATTGTTTATTCATGAAGCCCGATGTTTCTCTTATATATGAGAGAAACATGTTAGGAAAATTACATAAACAAGACAGGAAACAAACAATACATAAAAGACATGAAAGATAACTAATATCTCAACATTCACTTAGTCGAGTTATTAGATATATAAGCCCTTAGCAAGTCATTTTGTAATAATTGTTATTGTACTATATCATTCATGTTGAGATAATAGTTATCTTTCATGTCTTTTATGTATTATTTATTTTCCTTTGTCTTCTTCATGTAATTTGCCCAACAGGTTACTCTCCAATATAAGAGAACCCTATGGCTTCCTAAATAAACAATTCATTCTTTTCTCTTAATATGGTATCAGAGCGACAGTCCTAGACCGGGTTTCTTGTATCACACCATGCCCTAGACCTCACATGCCGACCCCTCCCCCTCCGCGGGGTTGTCGTCGCCGCCTCTTCCTCCCTTTCCGTGGGGTCGACGCCGCCCCCACTTCCTTTCTCCGTGGACCTCTGTCGCCACCCCTTTCCCTCCGCATGTGTTGCTACGTAGCGGCCCTAACCATTTGTAAGAGCTTTCTCGACCCCTACACGTGCTGCCAACCCTTGCAGAATCATATGCAGGCTGCGGCGGGACCTTTTCCAGCCCACATAGGCATTTGTCTCCTCTTTGTGACCAAACTACAGTTGAAACGGTCTGATTTTGATCAGGAAATGAGATTTCAAACCTATAAATCTTGTTTTTCGACCCGAACACAGCTTGAGGAGTAACGAGGATGGTTGTATGAGTCTACATATACAACCAATCCTTCATATGGTCGTGTAGACTTGCTCGGTTCGGTCTACTTCCTGAGTCGAGTTCCATTTTTGGGCCTTCTGTCATTATGTCAGAAAACAAGGGCGATGTCTTCTCTTCGTCTGGTGCCTTTAAGGGCCCGACTCCCATCATGAAGATGAATGTGACCAACTATGAGTTGTGGTCTATCTAGTTTCTGACCCTTATGCAGTATAACAACAAGGAGCGCATTCTGACAATGCTGGAGCCGAAGGACAAGACTGGGGACAATGCTTCATGGAAGCAAGATGACGCGTATGAACGTATTTGGCTTTCTGAGACCCTCATCACAGAGATAGACAATGATATTGTGAACCAACCCATTAATAAATCTCATATTTATCAACACTATTTATTATTATTTCTCTCTAGCTTAAGTAATTCACTAACTATACTTAACAATTAACCTTATTTAATAATTAACTCCTGCTAAATAATTTACAATAGTTAATGTTTTCTTAATAATTAGTATTTGTGTTGTATATTTATACCTAAGTTGTTCCATTATTTTATGTGTTTCTTATTAAAATCCAATACAAATTAGAGTAATATTGTACATAATTAATTTAATATTAAATAAATGTAAAAAATCCAAAAAATAAGAAAATAAAATAAACAAGTGCTTTTAATACATTAAAAATACTTGCAAAAATATTTCTATGTATATTTAATGTATTCTCTCTTTGAGTTTTACATGAAAGTTGTAGACCTCATTGAGATAAAACTTTCATGTTGAACTTTTTTTTAAATTTCTCTCCTAACTATTTTAGTTTTATTTATCTTTGATTTACTCAATTCTTAGGATTCTAATTGGGACAGGTAGCGCCACCTGCTTCAGCCACGTGGCTCCCTCCCTTGTCCTGCCTCCTTCCTCAATCGTATAATCCCCCTAATGGATCACATCAAAGCTCTTCACTTCCGTCTTGATCTGCACCTAACTATTTTAATTTCTCTCCTAACTATTTTAATTTTATTTATCTTTGATTTACTCAATTCTTTGGATTCTAATTGGGACAGGTAGCACAACCTGCTTCAGCCACGTGGCCCCCTCCCTTGTCCCGCCTCCTTCCTCAATCGTATAATCCCCCAAATGGATCACATCAAAGCTGTTCACTTCCGCCTTGATCTGCACCCAAGGATTTTGATCCAACGATTGGATCTTCGCCTTCAACCTCCAACCCTACCTCCTCAAAGATGCGACATGGCTAACCTCTTAACTTCCCTGATTAACCCCAACATCCTCGTATAACCTTTCGACCAATCTCCACCACTAATCGAGAGTCTTATCTACCATGATCTTCACCAGCCACCTATCATCGTCTAACCTTAACAATCTTTCCAACCGATGGTGGTTAAAACCACCGCCTGGAACCAACTTTACCCAACTCCTCTCTTCAAATACTCCTCGTCGGAGCCAATAACCGCCATCCTCCATTTTATAGAGGTTACTCGGAGCCTAGCATTCTCTAAGTGACAGTTAGAGAACCTACTAGTGAGCGAAGAAGGAGGATTCCTATGGGGAGATCCTTGACATTTAAGCCAAGTTGCAGACCATCGAATGTATTGCCTGAGCTTCGTTATGTGGACCAAAACTTCAAGCGAGGATTACGAAGCTTCCAATCTTCGAATTAAGCTTCAATCCATCTTCAATTCCATCGTTGCCTCCATTTTTTCATTTTCAGGTAAGACTTCAATTTACATTCTTTCATATTTTCTCTCAATTTTCTCGTTCATCCCAATCACTCTATTGCTCACTCAATCATTAGTACACCATTATCGAGCATCACCCATCCACACATACATCTCATGTTCTTCTCGAATCTTCTCTCCACTTCTTCGTCATCATGTCCATATCGATTCCTTGTTGGTCTTGCAAAGACCAAGACCCATCTAGCGCTCAGATCTCTCACCTACGTCGAGCCTCCATTCCATTCCACTTTGTCCCAAAGTCCATCATGCCTCTTGGTTTCTTCTTCTAACGTTGTAGAGCTTCATTGATCGGATGAAGTACTGGTGTTCCGATCTCCATCTTCTTTACTTGGAGAGCTTCATTGACAGAGATCCATGAAGGTTTTGCCTTCTTCCCTAGGTCAGCCTCATCTTCGCTACATGAAAAGGGAGGCCAGAGGACCAACAGCAGCAGTAGAAGAGTGCGGTGGAGGAATATAGTCTTCGTCGGAGCTCCGCTTGTGCGTCGCAGTGCACGGAGAAGTTCGTAGAGACGAAATAGAAGTAGTCGTTGGATCGGACGTAATCCAATGGTCTTGCACTAGCCATGACATCAGATCCGAAACAACATTTCAATCCTTTGCTTCGATCAATCCGAACCGCTCCCAGTACACGCCACACCTCTACGTGTCCTGAACCACCAAAACCATCCTAGCCTAGACCCACATTACTCCAGTCACATGGCTAGATATATTGCAACGCCTGGAGCCTAATTTTTCATATTTACGTTTTAGTCCAGATTATGTGAAGCATGTGACTGCTCAGATATTTTGAAGAAGAGACCCTCTAACTTTCCTGAACTGCAGATAAGTCCTTATCGGGGTTATTTGCATTATTTCCCAAGCAGTTTTGCATATTTACATTCTAGTCTCTGTGATGACTTTTTGTGATTAAACAAAGTTGTATTTATTGCAATTATGTCCATGTGTTATTTCTTGAAAAATTTGTGTACCGTTTATCCAAATTTAATGAAATCAGTGTCATTTTGGATATAATTTTACGCTCTTTAATTTGGTGTACTATGTGCCAAATTGATATATCTTTTACGTAGTAAATTTCAGAGTATATAAATTATTTTTTACCATTGAAAACTAATTGATAATTGATCTTTTCATTAATTTTTGATTCATTGAATGCCCTGATTTTCTCAAGATGTAATTAGTATTAGAAATTAAATCACTGATCATTAATTTTCTAATTAGATAATTAATAGAGAAACTGCTTCCTCATTGCATATTAAGAGCTAAAGGAATTATCTATTTTTGAATTGATCAATTGAATCTTGAACTATGTATTATTGATTTCATTGATTGTTAAATTACTACATCAAGTTATTTATTTTTCATCAGAAGCTTTCTTGTCTGTTTGTGCAGTGTATAACTAATGTTGCATTAGCATCATTATTGTTCATTTAACATATATGCATAGAAAATCTTTTAAAAATATCATGCATTGCATTACGTGTTATTGCTTGATCGAGATCACCATTAAATTTCTAAATTAAATATTTACTACATAGACAAAGTTAGTTAATTGCTCGCGTCCTTGTATTCGACCCTGGACTTGTCCGAGATATGAATTAAAGTCGAGTCCTCTTCGCAGAGATCATTCAATTTGGTTCTGACTGAGTGTTGACTGGTCATATTACAATGTATCCATATTATTATTGCCAATTAGTGTTTCATCAGATGGCGATATTGTCGGGACATGGCACTTTAGTTGATTTATTTTAGGTTTAGATATTTATTTTTAGTGATTCTTTTAGAGTATTTAAGGTTAAGTTATAGTATTGTTTTTATTGATTTTTTTGTTTTATGTTGTTCATCTATTTAATTAGCTATACATTTCTCTTAAGAATTCTCTAAACATCTAATTGTTTTGTGGCAAGGCCCGTGAAGCTAACAAAGACAAAAGGAATGCGAAGGCGAGGAGCTTGGAGCTCTTGTTGAAGAGTCCACATCATAAATGAATTAGGAAAAATGTTGGTTTAATTGAGTAGTAATTTGTGTTGTAACATTCGTGTATTGCGTTTCTCAAAAAAAACATGTGTGTACTATTATTTTTAATAATTAGGTAAATTGTCCTATGTACAACAGTTCTCATTTGAGATCTCATATTTGTAAATAAAGGCCTCTATTATTCTTTTATTCATGTGTTTGTGTTGAGAGTGATTCTCGACTTAAGTGGTGTATTTAGGAATAGGTACTTTGATTAATATAGATAAATGTATGTCATATTACCTTGTGTCCTTTTCGTAATTTAGGCCACACATTTTTTATCTCATAAGATTCACATACATTTTAGGAGATTCATTAATAGACACACTTAAACTACATTCTATTTAGTCAAATTTAATTGGAATTCTTCACCACTAATAGAACTCAAGTTTAGGTGTGATTTTTCAACTTGTATCATATAGGTAGATTTTAAATTCAGTCTAATCTCTACGTGGAGTGCTAGGAAGTGATGTAAGTATTTCTAAACGACTGCATACATCATTGATTTTCGCCTAGATTCCCTTTATCGTCTCCTTCCTCATGTTTTATAAACATAAGGATAGAGGAAAAGGGATTGAACGTTAGGCGTATTTTATGTGGTCACAATAATTCAAGCGACAACCTAACTCTTAAAATCGTGACTGAATTATGCAAATTATTAAAATAAACTTGGAATAAAATTTACCTCGTATTATGAGTAGTAACACCCTCATTGGACATAGGTACTTACTACTAGATAGAGTGGGTGAGGACGGATCCCTAAGTTACCTGGAATTCCACTCTAAGTCTCCAGATCCGACTCTTGTGAATTTTGGAAGTTGCAAGTGGTTGCCTTCGAGAATAGAAGTACATTTTGGTTGTCTGCGCTTGTAAGTTTATTTTGGGGTGTGATATTAAACCTGACGGCCCCGAAAGTTCACTCCATTGATTGAGAGCTTACAAAACTTCAACTAGGCGTAGTAGGAGACTCCCTGAGTGTAATGGTTGCAAATATTGTATGAATCACTAACTTAAAATCGACATGATAATTTGGTCGAACTCTTACGGCCTCCACGAGTTGAGATGGTGAAATTATCAAAGGGGTTTGCTTTGCGTTTGTTTTATGTGAGTTGATTCCATACATTCAAGTGTACAGTAGTACTAGTTTTTTTTATTCTATCGTGCTCAGTTCTCATATTCTCTTGAAATTGAAGATGGATAGTTGGCCGAAAATTTGTTCAGATTTTGCGAACCTGTCATTGAACCATCCAAACATCACACCTTCCAAGGTCCAACCACCTTCTACTCCTGGACCTTCCTGGATCCGAAATAACCCTTGTTTTGATTCAGAATTTCATCATTCCCTCTTAGGGAGTGGTTGCATCCCGACCGATCCCTTTCTCTCTTCAATTCTCACCGAGGAAGATTATTGCCTTGGAGAGATAAACATGATTTCAACTACCTCATCACGATCTCACTTGAAGCCTCTTTTTGATGAAGGTATAGAGGATTTCACGATGCCTCTAAAAAGACAGAATGGGGAGGAAGAGGAGCGTGAAGACCCAATGCAGATGGTCTTAGACTCTTAGCTAGGTTAGCAGCCTCCAAGCAGAACACAACATTGTTGAGAGCACAAATAGGCCAGCTTAACCTGGGGGTAAATGCACTGATGGATGTGGCGTACAATCCTGAGCAGTGCAGAATGAGGAATTAGTTGAGCCAGTAGACCATGAAGTTGAATAAGAACTAAAGCTGTAGTTTATGAATGTTTTACCTGAAGGATATGGGGAGATCCTTATGCGCATCACGGAAGCATGAGGATCGCATCGTATGCGATTGGGAGCGACTAGTCGCACTAGTTGCTCGAGGCAGCGGAAATTAAAAAATTTTCATGCGACGAAACCACATGATCCAAGAACACTTCTCGGATCATTTTGTCTAAACCACAAAAAAGTAATAGTATTACCTCTTGAAGCATGGTTGCGATCGAGTCTCTAAACGAACAGACCTCCTGTCTCAAGTCCGATCCGACGGAGGAGACGCTTGCGAGCGTGTTGATGAAACACATGCTTCTCGCAATCCATGTTGATGATCCAAGCGGCGGATCTCCTGATCTCGACACACGAGATCCGATGTCTTCTTCACGAGCGAGGCGCACCGAAGGAGAGGGAGATCCACGAGCAGGCAGCATAACGACGACGCTGCGACGATGGAGGCTCTCTCTAGGGCATCCATGGTGGACGGCCATATGAGAGAGAGAATAGGTGTATAGAGAGAGAGAGAGAGAGAGAGAGAGAAAGAGAGACTTATGCTCTCATTGTGTAAAGAAGAACAAAGGGGTTGCCTCTCCTTTTATAATATTTTGGGATCCATGGATCTCAATCCATGCACAACACAAATCCAATGGCTCACATTGATTTGTGTTTCTTTTGATGGCCAAGATTTGTGTTGGTAAAAACCAACAATAATTAATTTAATAAAATCAAATATATATATATATATATATATATTGAATATAATTTGATTTATATCAAATCAATCTCCATTAGAGAAATAGGAGGGAGGCAAGCCTGCTACCATAAGGAGGGTGGACAGCTACCACATTCCTTATAGGAATTGTGGCCGTCCACTCTTCTATATGGAAGGTGGATGTATCTCTCCTATTACATGAGATTACATTATCTCATGATTCTCTCCAATATTTGCAACAACTTTTGTTGCAAATTATTTCACAAAAATAAATCCAATATATTTTGTAAACATGGTAATCTTGCAATTAGAAATTTGTGAATCACATTCACAACCCAAAATAAAATGTAAATTACATTTTCAATTAATTGTTCAATGTGAATCCAATTCACATCAACATTTAATTAACAAATGTAAATTACAAATAGCTCTCTCTTATATATTATAAATCATATTTATAATATATATGATTAATATGGATAGTGCTATCCACATTATTCAATATCCATGATAATTAAATCATATTTAATCATCTTGAATATCTATTCTCATGTGTCCAAATAATATGAATCACATTCACATTATCAAATCACATTTAATTATCTAAGATAACTCTCTTTATAATATGAATTGCATTAATTTTAATCATGATAATTAAATCACATTTAATTACCAATTTACTCAATGTTTAGATACATATATCAACAATGAAATTATCCAAAACTCTTTCAAGGATAATGCACTTTCTCCGTGAATACTTGGAGGTAAGGACAGGGTGATTGTATAGTTCCACGTATAGTGACTTGGATATTGAGATTACATCTCAAATCCAGATCTCGGGCCTACCATAGATGCTTGATTAAATCAAGATTGTAAATCTAATCTTCTCATTGCATCCGAATCACATTCAGATCAATGTCCAACATTTGGACCAAGATCAGATCACTTCTCTACTGAGAGGAGTCACTAAAATCCAGACCCATTTCATCACTCCCTAGGATTGGAAGCGTCATGGTTATACAACCGTTTATGATCACATCACCCTCAGGTATTCCCAATACCTATACATCCTGCATACTGGAAGACTTAGAACAAACCTGAAGTATAAGATCAATTTTATACTATCTACTTCAGAGTTTTATCATTAAGTTTCTCATTTAACTATTGGGAGTTGGTATCGATCATATACTTTCCAAAAGCATATATCATACCCAGGTGTTGATCATATACTTTCCAAAAGTATATATCAAACCTATAAATTCAGTCAAGCTTCCAAAGCGAGACGACAATGAACGAAATTTGATTCTCTCCAATATCTCATGAGTGAGCTTATGTCTTCCGGTTCAATAATGAACCTGTATGATCCCTTTGAGAGATTGTATTACGCATATGTCCTTGTACGCACACCAGCGCGCCAGTGTATAGACCTTGATTAGGTCATCAACCTATTGGTCTGCCAAATGTACATACTCAGACATATAGTAACACATCTATCTCCGGTTAGAGGATGCATGCCTATATCGTGACAGCATACATCACAGGACTTTGGTTATCTCGATCTCGTTAAGTCAACTCTTTGACCTAACTTATCTAACACCTCTGAATCTTTATTCCTATGTAGAGGATCTGCATCAAGAGGTCGGTTAGATATTAGCCTAAATAAGAAAGGATTACCATCTCCTACTCAGGATGGAGATCATCTCTTAACAATTGATGCAGCACAAAATTAATAAATAGGGCCGATTTTTATTCGTTAATTTTATTTATGTTTATTCGAGTCGTCGCAATATTTTTTTAAATAAAGAAATCGTCTGTGATCTCGAAATTAGTTAGTTAGTTTTAAATTTGAATTTTGAATTTTGAATTAGAGTCAAATTAGGATAATGTAGATTTGAATCTCGATTCAAATCAATTAGGATCGAGTCAGATTTTATTTTCGATTCACTTTCTATTTTTGTAATTCCACCTCTACTATATAAAAAGGTTGATAGCCTATTGTGAGAGACAAGTCCAGTTGATATATGAAAAATTGAGTTTATCTCTCTTTATCTCTCTTTGCCTCTCCCTCTCTCTCGGCGATCTACGCGCTTCTTCTTCCTTGAATCTCGCGCAACCGGCGTGCTTCTTCTCCTTCTTACTCCCCTCTCTAAATTTCTCCACCAAACAACTATTTTTCACCGATGTAAATTTTAATTTGCATCAATAATTGATGCAGCACAAAATTAATAAATAGGGCCGATTTTTATTCGTTAATTTTATTTATGTTTATTCGAGTCGTCGCAATATTTATTTAAATAAAGAGATCGTCTGTGATCTCGAAATTAGTTAGTTAGTTTTAAATTTGAATTTTGAATTTTGAATTAGAGTCAAATTAGGATAATGTAGATTTGAATCTCGATTCAAATCAATTAGGATCGAGTCAGATTTTATTTTCGATTCACTTTCTAATTTTGTAATTCCACCTCTACTATATAAAGAGGTTATTAGCCTATTTTAAGAGACAAGTCCAGTTGATATATGAAAAATTAAGTTTATCTCTCTTTATCTCTCCTTGCCTCTCCCTCTCTCTCGGCGATCTACGCGCTTCTTCTTCCTTGAATCTCGCGCAACCGGCGTGCTTCTTCTCCTTCTTCCTCCCCTCTCTAAATTTCTCCACCAAACAACTATTTTTCACCGTTGCAAATTTTAATTTTCATCAATTGGTATCAGAGCATGGAAACTGAATCGTTCTTACGATTCGACGATCTGATCACCTACTGGCGTTTGCAATTCGATTTGAGTCGTATATCTCATGATTCGCATTCACGTTTGCGTTCGAGGAAGTTCAAGCACCGACTCCTATCAAGTTTCAAAGTCCAAGCATGGTTGGACACACTAATCAATGGAGATTCGTCCGTCAACGACAAAACTCAGAATGAGGCACTTGATGTTCAATCTGATTTCAGCCCCGAAAACGAAGGTCTTTTTTGTTCGGAAGAGGATTTTATTTCCACAACTATTGTACAACAAAGCCATGAAGAAACAGGGCCAATATTCGATGAAGATCCCACGGATGAAGAGTTCGAAATGCTTGATTTCTCCTCAACCAAGGCTGTTGTCCAGGAAGAAAAGGAGGTTGTCTATGATGATAAATTCGAACATCTGGATCTGGTCCCTTCTAAAATAGTCATTCTAGAGGCTCCTGCTTCAACCATAACGTTGGCATCTATGGTTGTCGCGTCTACCACATCAATACCTTCACCGTTGGCGCAAAATAAAGCTCGGACAGTCCCAACACAGCAACCCCTGGTAGCAGCAACCCCGCCAACCGTGCAACCCCATCAACAACGCAAACACCATGGAGGCCAGGACCCGCGCACGGCTCGCGCGCCACAGATGCACCGTCGTCGCCGCTACAACCAGGCTGTCTCCCACCTTCCTCATGCGCGAGAGGGCTACACCAGTAGAGACCCCCGCCGCTGACACCATCTAAGGGCTCCCTCTCCAAACCGCCGCCGCCATCGTTGGTGGGAGAAAAGACAAGCCCTAGCAAAAGTCGGGCATCTCTCAAAAAGGAGTTTAGAATCCCATAAGGATAGGGATAGAAGGCTGATTAGAAACATTTTCAAGGAGGCCCCTCCTGCAAAACTACGTTACCAAAAGGGAGGAGTTGAAGTTAACATATGGGCGGGAGTTATTTTAATTGAAGGGGTAGAATATTTGCAGCCATGCCCCTCGGTGGAAAGAAACTTCAAGCGTAACATGGAAAAAGAGCGAAATTAGGGAGTCTATTTCCTATCGAATTCTCCACCGACGGAACGAAAAACAAGCAATTTGTCAGGAGACGAATTTTTCAAGCGGAGGAGAATTGATGCAGCACAAAATTAGAAAATAGGGCCGATTTTTATTCGTTAATTTTATTTATGTTTATTCGAGTCGTCGCAATATTTATTTAAATAAAGAGATCATCTGTGATCTCGAAATTAGTTAGTTAGTTTTAAATTTGAATTTTGAATTAGTGTCAAATTAGGATAATGTAGATTTGAATCTCGATTCAAATCAACTAGGATCGAGTCAGATTTTATTTTCGATTCACTTTCTATTTTTGTAATTCCTCCTCTACTATATAAAGAGATTGATAGCCTATTATAAGAGACAAGTCCAGTTGATATATGAAAAATTGAGTTTATCTCTCTTTATCTCTTTTGCCTCTCCCTCTCTCTTGGCGATCTACGCGCTTCTTCTTCCTTGAATCTCGCGCAACCGGCATGCTTCTTCTCCTTCTTCCTCCCCTCTCTAAATTTCTCCACCAAACAACTATTTTTCACCGTTGCAAATTTTAATTTGCATCAACAATCATTTGACGGTGCTTGATGAGTCCTCAATCTAACTCTTTAGATGTTCATCCAAGCACCAGCCTCTATGATTCAATATTTGAATCAACAGTTGTATGATCATCAAGATGGCCACGGTACATAACCCTAACTGTACTAAGGGACCTATTATGCAAATTATGTATTCTTCATTTCAGATCAGGGAATGATATTCACAATAACATTTATTGCATAATGGCACGCCGTAGGCTCGCATGTCCAACAATCTCCCACTAGCCCAAAGAGCCATTAATGGGCTAATCATTTAAACCCACACTCATGTGACAATCATAAGCTATTTAGAAAATAGCTAGGTAAGTTGATCAGTCACTCTGTTCCCAAAAGACTATGCCAAGTCCTTTTACGGCACTTGCATATCTCCTAGTGACAGTATTCGCATCCAATGCGAATGTTGCATCTTATGCAACCAATACTGAATCATATCAATCACAATGTCCTTGATACTACACCTCAATAATTATTATAACCAGTATGTAATTTCAATTATCATTATCAGAATACCCTTATTCCTGGAGATCTCTATCTCCTAAGGTATTCGTAGTTAAGATCTTTTAGATATCCATCTATAAGGTCTTAATTTCTTGAAGATAAGATTTAGAGATCACTATCTCTAAAGTCTTGTCATCGTTGAAGATATTGTTATTACTGCAGTCAAGTATTTTATCTCCATAGCAGGATTAGTAACAGTTTACTACTCCCACTGCATGGCAGACATCTGGTTTTTGTACACATCTAGCACACACTTGGCTTCTCGTAACTGATGTATAAGGGCAACAAGTTTTAGCATTCACATCCTCAACTCTTTGAGGTGCTATCCCTTTAGATAGGTCAGTACCATATCTTGAGGGAAATAAGCCTTTCTTGGAATTTTCCAAGAATGGAACATGTCCAAGGTGTACTACAAATGTGATAGTCACAATATCCTCTTCTCTTCGCTTTTGAACAACTTTAGAGCTAAGATCTAAGAGGTATCCTTGAGATCATATCTCAATATATGGAACAACCAGTTATAAAACACTTATTATCATCCTTATATCATTCAAATGATTAGGATATTATCTACATTAAGCACGATGAACACAATGACACTCCCACTAAGCTTCACACGGTTCATTAAGATTCTATCTGAAATCATAACATTTATAATTTCATCAAATCTTATGTTCCAACTACAAGAATCTTATTTGAGTCCATAGATGGAGTTCCTTGGCTTGCATACCTTGATTTCCTCAACTATGAAGCCCTGGGGCTACTTCATGCGAATATCCTCAGAGAGGTATTCATAGAGGAATGCAATCTTGACCCACATCATAAAGATGTCATAGTCAAGTTGCATGGCTATAGTTAGCAATATTCTAATGGGTTCAAGTATGGTCACTGAAGAGAAAGTTTGTGTTACCATTGATGGACATTTCCAAGAGTGAATTTAGAAGCCTGAAAATTATTGATTTTAAATCTGAATAATTGATTCTAACAAATTTTACCTGCAGTTCAGTAACAAATCATGTTACCATTGATGGGCATTTCCAAGAGTGCATTTAGAAGCGCCCTTTCAAGGCTGTGTTTTCCCATTGCTTGTTGTTTTTGTTGACAGAATATTGCCCAGTCCTTGCCATAAAAACTATTTCTCTTAGGTCATGTTATGTAAGTCAATTCTTCTTTGGTATAAAATGTTCACTAGAACACAACTTCAGAACAGACCAAGGCCAGCCATGTAATCTTAGTAATAATACAAGCTTGATATTTTTGGTTACATGACAATATTGGAAAATGGCGCATTATAAACGGATTAGTCAATAAAACTTGATTATTTATACAACCTTTGGCTATAGAATGGTAGTAATCAATTTATTGGATACCAAATAATGATCTATCAAAAGGAGAACCTTCCCACACCCACAGAACATGGAGTTCTTGAAATTCTTTCGATCAAATCATCCTACTTTGATGCTAAGTTGCGTGGACATCTATACACGTGCATATAGGGGTGGTAGGACTCTTTAGGGGTTAGGAAATATTTTTTCAGGTTCTTAATGGATTTGCTTGGACTTTAAGATCATTTATTTCTTTTAAAGTAATATATAAGCTTAAATCTCAAGATGTTCATCTTCTAATTTCTCAGATCCAAAGTCTATGTATTTAAATCTAAATCTTATGCATTAGAATTCTACTTTATTGTTAAATTTATGGCCGATCTGCTTAAGATATGAATTTTCTTGCCAGTTTAGTGATATCCACATAGGAATTTAGTAGTAAATAGTAATTGCTATTTAGATAATCATAAATACTAATTTAGTAAGTAGTGAAGGTACATATTAGGTGTGCCAGGAAAGTTAAATGCAACTCGGGTAAAACTCATCGGTAGCTCTCAAGTCTGGCTCAAAAAGTTTAATGAGTCAAGCTCAAGTCGCAACTTCAGCTCGGCAGCCACAAGGACTTGATTCGAGTTGAACGAGTTGAACATTGCTCGGCTCAATAACTTGAAACAATGAGAATATATATAGGGTTAAATGGGGCTACCCCCAGGGGGGAGCCAACTTGGCTACCCCACTCTTATTTTTTTCATTGCGTAAGGTATTTCTGAAAATACTTGAGGGGATTTATTAATCCACTAGATGACAACATGTTGCCATTCAATTTTCGTTAAAACAGAAATTCCTAGAATCTCGCACTCAACAGTGCTACTTCATTGGGTATGTAAAGGACGATAATGGATACCAACTTTACGACTCTGAAACTCAAAAGGTTTTCGTCACTAGAGATGTAAAATTTCTGAAGGATGATTTCCTTAAAGGTCAAGACAAAAATGAATTAAATGAACTCATTGAATCCCTTGAGAATATTGAGCTCCCTGAACCACAAACTTAAGATGTGAAAAAAGATGAAACACCTGTACCTCTTCGAAGGAATTCAAGGGTGGTTGCACCACTTAAAAGGTACAGATTCCATGTGTCAGGTGAAACTGACAATGATCCAACTTCATTTGACGAAGCACTCGCAGATCATGACATAGATAGATGGATGCTAGCACTGAAATCTGAACTAAACTCCGTATACAAGAACAATGTATGGACCCTAGAGGATCCACCTAGAGGGATAAAACCAATTTGGTGTAAATGAATCTTCAAGAGAAAGAGGGGACTTGATGGGAAGGTAGAGACCTTCAAAACACAGCTTGTGGCCAAGCTACACACAGAGAGAGCATCGACTACGATGAGACATTCTCTCATGTAGTTATACTTAAATCTATCAGGGCACTGCTAGGTATAGATGCATATCTTGACTATGACATCTGACAGATGGACGTCAGGACGGCATTCCTCAATGGATACCTCGAGGGGGACATCTATATGGAGCAGCTCCAGAGCTTCATTAATGAGGAAGGCAAAGTATGCAAGTTGAAGAAATCCATCTATGGGCTCAAACAAGCTTCTCGTAGATGGAACATCATATTTGATGAAACCATAAAGAGTTGTGATTTTGTTCAGAATCATGATGAACCATATATATACAAGACGCTTAGTGGGAGCGCCATTGTATTCAACGTACGTTACGTAGATTATATCATTATCATTGAGAATGATACAGGGATGATGACTAGTGGTAAGATTTGGTTGTTACATACCTTCAAGATGAAAGATCTTGGAGAAGCCTCTTATATCTTAGATCTAAAGCTGTTCAGAAATAGAGAAAAGAGGATTTTGGGATTGCTATAACATGGATACATTAAAAAGATCTTGGAATGTTTTATATGAAGAATTCCAATTTCTTCCCTTAAGACATGGTATACATCTATCTAAAGGGATGACTCCTCAAAGTGTTGAGGACAAAAAGGCCATGACCGGATGCCCTTACGCATCGGTTGTGTGAAGCCTAATGTATGGTATGATGTACAGTAAGCCAGATATCCGCCATACAGTGGGAGTGGTTGTTGTACTCGTAAGCCCTTGGTGACCCATTAAACATCAATGAGAGGTCCCCGAGATCTGGATTTGAGATATGATCTCGATATCCAAGTCACTATACATGGAATGTACAATCGTTTTGTCCTTATCTCCAAGTATCCGCGGAGAAACCATATTAATTCTTGAAAGAGTTAAAGAATAATTCCATTGTTGATATTATATCTAAGCATTGGGAAATTGACGATTAAATGCATGGAAGGTCGTATCGATATCGTTTCGATATCATGTTGATATGATATTTCGACTATATATCGGTGATATATCGCCGAAATATCGCCTATATCGACACACTTTTGTGAAGGAAATGAATGAAAAGGAGGATATATCGCCATATCAGTACCGATATCAGTCCCATCTCGATATCAATATATCGCAATATTTCCTTCCATGATTAAATGTGATTTAATTATCATGAATAATATGAATATGATTATATTATTTAGATACATGAGAATAGTTATCGAAGATAATTAAATATGATTTAATTATCAAGGATATGATTAATGTGGACATCATTATCCATAATAATCATAAATATTATAAATATAATTATAATATAACGGATATATTTAATTGTAAATAATATTTACAAATTAAATGTTAATGTGAATTGGATTTGTAGAGGGAAAATAATTGATTGCATTAATGAGAGGCCCTAGGGTTCTCTTATATAGGAGAGGAATCTATTGGGCAAATTACAATAAGAGGACAAAAAATAAGTAATAAGAAAATAATAAGAAAGATAGTAAATATCTCAACACTCTCCCTCAAGCTGGAACAAAGATATCGATCAGACTCAACTCGGAACAACATCTTTGATAAGGCCCCATGGCTAGGGCCTTAGTAAGAACATTTGTTGTCCGATCTACAGAGCTGACATGCGTAGTAACGATAAGACCCTTTTATATCATGTCACGAGTGTAGTGGCAGTCCACCTCTTATGCTCGGTCCTCTCAAGAAAAGCCGAGTTGTTGGCAATAAAAAGAGCATCCCGATTGTTACATTGTAGGTGCATGGGGCACCTCTATAGTCAGGTCAGTAAGAACAGATCTGACCCACATCATCTATGTGCTAGCATGTGTCATGGCCCTGTATTCTGCTCAGCACTCGATCTGGAAAGCATGGTCTGTTTCTTGCTCTTCCATGAAATCAGAGAATTCCCTATGAACACAGCGAAGCCTGAAGTAGACTTCCTACCCTTTGGACACTCAGTATAATCTGCATATGCACAAGCTGTAACTGGAAGAGATGTATCCTTGTTAAAAAGAAGTCTCGTACCTGGTGATATCTTCATATACCTCGGAATCACATGGGTTGCATCCATATGCGCATGTCTGGGTTGCTCCATAAACTGACTCACTTTGCTCATGGCAAAGGATATGTTGGGCCTAGTAATAGTCACATATAGTCGCTTGCCAACAAGCTCCCTGTACCTCCTCTTGTCGGCCTCCTCAGATCATCATCATAGAGCTTCATGCTCGGGTCAATAGGAGTAGTGGCAGGTCTGCAATCTGCCATGTCTATCTCTGAAAGAAGATCTGTAACATACTTCCTTTGGGTCATCACAAGACCTCACTGGTTCCCGGCAAACTCCAGTCCAAGGAAGTAATGTAAATTACCAAGGTTCTTGGCCACAAACTACTGACCTGGGAAGTCCTTGGTAATCTGAATGCCTTGCTTGTCACCTCTTATAACAATAATGTCATCACCATAAACAAGAATGACAATAGTACCTCTATGGGTCCTGTGCACAAAGAATGATCGGTCGTCGATCTTACAAACCCCTATCACAAAGTTACAATTTGTCCTCTTATTGTAACTTTGTGATAGGTTTCCGAGGCTGTTTGCGTTGTCCTCGGACCGTGATTGTTCTGTCTCCCACGCGGGGGGCACTGACACCTGGGCACCTCTCTTCGTCAACCACCTCCCCCCGCAGCGGTTGGATGAATTTTTGCGTCTCCTTTCTGAGCTCCCGCCTGTGTCGGGCATCATTGTTGATGGTGCTCCGACAAACTGTGACCACTTTATGTGGGTTGGTACTAAGTTCTCTACCAAAAGCATATATAATCATCTTCGTAACACGGAGGCGGCGTCGAATACGGATTTGGCCCAGGACTTGCGCCTCATATGGGCCGCTAAGATCCCTCTAAGGGTCAAATTTTTCTTGTGGTGCCTTTGGAGGAACAGGATCTGCGACAAGATGAGAAGGGCCCATTTATTTGGCTCTCAGGATGTTACTTGCGATAGATGTCATGCTCATAATGAGGATGCCGAACACATCTTCCTTTCTTGTTGTTTTTTAGCGGAGGTTTGGCAGTCCTTGAACCTGTCTTGGTTGAGGCATGAGAGTACAACGTTAATTTAGCAGTCCATCAGGTGGATCGGGTCTGGCTCCTCTGACGATATATCTATAGTCTTTGCTGCGGTTTGGGCGATTTGGCAAGGAAGAAACGATTGCATCTTTAAGAGTGTTAGATTTTATCCCGAGAATGTAGTGATTCATTGTAACGCCCTTTATAATTCCTGGGCCTCGTGTTAGGTTGTAACGAGTTTTGTTAATATATAGCGGGAACTCCCACCTTGGGAGTTCACCCATCTTCTAATCAAAAAAAATCCGAAAGCTTCTGGAACCATGCTCTTGGACTCTGCTTAAGGCCATAAATAGCCTTATGTAGCCCGCAAACCTTCTGACACTCCCCCTCAGCAACAAACCCAGGTGGTTGCTGCATGTAGACCTCCTCATGTAGATCACCATAGAGGAAAGCATTCTTCACATCAAGCCGGTAAAGGGTCAATCGTGTGTCACAACAACAGAAAGTAGAATACGCAGAGTAGAATGTATGGAAACCAGAGAGAAAGTATCAAGATAGTCCACCTCAAATGTCTGGGTGACCCTGCGTGCTACAAGTCTCACCTTATAGCAATCTACACTGCCATCTGCACGATGTTTCATAGTGAACACCCATTTGCATCCTACAACGGATGCGTCAACTGGAGTAAAAATAAAACTCCGCGTACCACGTGACTGTAGCGCGGCCATCTCCTCTGCCATGGCCAACCTCCGTTAATTGTCCTGAAGAGCCTCCTGATATGTCTGTGATATCTCCAAAGCTGATAGTGCCAAGGTAAACCTCCTGAAATCGTCTAACAGTCTGCTCAAGGAAACCTGGGCTGCAAGAGGAAAAGTAGCACGCCTACATTTTGCTTTTGCAGAGCAATAGGCACATCAAGATCATCTGTCAAGTCCCGAGTCTGTAAGTTCCCTTCTGGAGAGGGCATCTGCTCATCCTGTATGGAATCCTGCTGCACAGACAACTTAGTAATGCCATCAATAGAAACAATGTGCTCATTACATACTTGAGGTGTGTTGGATGATGGGCAAGACCTGTAAGTAGGGGGGACCGAGCGAGACCTATGAGTAAAAACACATGGTAAAAACTGAGTCACGGTAAGAGGTGGAACCATGGGAGCAGGTGTAGAGGTAGGATAGGCGGAGGTGGTGGTGGTTGAGGAGGTGGTGGTAGAGCAGGAGTAGAAGGCGGCGGAGGAACGATAGGAGGTGGAGGCATGCAGATCTCATCGTCGGAGTCAGATGGTGCTAGTCTCTCACTTGTAGGAGAAAATTACATAACATACTCAAAGAAAGTAACGTCAGCACTAACAAGGCATTTCTGCCTTAGCGGATCAAAGCAACGGTACCACTTCTAGGTACGAGAGTAACCGACAAACACGAACTTGATAGCTCTTGGAGAGAGCTTGTCACGTCTTGGAGAGACATCATGAACAAAAACAACAGATCCGAACACACGAGGTGTAAGGGAGAAAAGATCCTTCTTGGGAAACACAATCGAGAAAGGAATCTTCTCTCCTAACACAGACGAGGGAATGCGGTTCACCAGATAGCATGCAGTAAGGACAACATCGCCCTAGTAAGCGTGAGGAGCACGAGTCTGTATCAACAAGGTTTTGGTCACATCAAGTAAGTGACAGCGTTTACGCTCGGCAACACCATTATGCTGAGAAGTATAAGCACATGAGGTTTCGTGAACAATGACAAGAGATCTAAGAAATTCAGAAAGCTGTAAGGTGCATGATTCTAAGGTATTATCAGAACGAAGATATTTGACATTGGCAGAAAAAATATTCTTTATTTCATTAATAAAATATTTGGTCACAGATCAATCCTTAGACTTATTCTTCAATAAAAAGATTCGAAAAAGTCCAGAAAAATCATCAACTGCAACTAGATAAAAACGATGCCCTTGGTGATCAGGCACGACTCAGACCCCAAATGTCTAAATGATGGAGCTCAAATAACTGAGAACTGCTTCGACTCTAACGGGATGGAAAGGAGGAACGATGATGCTTCCCAAGCTGGCATCACACTAAAAGGAGGATCTCGTAGAAATCTGAGGGAGAACATGACACAGCTTCTGTAAAGAAAGGTGATCAAAACGAAGGTGTCACAGATATGGAGAGATTGGTCCAGTAGGTATAGTAGACACGCTATCATGAGGAGGTTGGACCATTCAATAGAGGCCCCGCTGCTCACAACCACATCCAATCACCGTGCTCGTGAATATGTCCTGAAACACAAGAGACGAAGGGTCAAAAATAGCACGACAATGAAGATCCTTAGTAATCTGACTAATGGAAAGTAAATTCATCTGAAAATAATGAGCATATAAAACATTCTGAAGGTGCATGGACGGCGTCAAATACACCTCCCCCTATCCTGTAACGAGTAAGTGGTCATCATTAGCAAGGACAACCCATCTGCCATGTGGTATGGTCCTATAGGACCTCAGATGTGATCTGTCTCCACACAGGTAGCGGGAAGTACCTGAGTCCATAATCCACTCTGTCATGTTTGCACCAGTACTACCAGTAAAAGTATAGGCGATACCTGAGGAGCTCGAAGAGGCTCTGCGGTATCTCTAGTGGTTGTGCCAGTAGTAGGAGTCATAATCTCTCGAATACGAGAGATAATATAATCCAGGTGAGGATCGACCTATGAAGATGGAGTCTCTGAAGGTGCAATATGTTCTGCTACACGAACAGAGGCTGGATATCCATTCTTCTGGTAACATATATCCTCTGCATGTCCAGACTGACGACAATAAGTGCAAGAACCACGTTGGTGTCCACCGCCTCTGCCATGAGGGGAGCATCCTCTAGATTGGATCGTCCCTCCTCAATCACAAGAAGCAGCCATCGTTGAAGAGGGCGGAGATGTGGTTGGAGAAGGCATGATAATCCGATTGAGATGGCTATAGGCCTCCTCTATGGGAGGTATGGTAGCTCCGGTAAGAAGCTGAGTACGCGCAGCATCATACTCTGTATCAATTCCACCCATGAAGACTCCAGCCATCGTGGAGTTCCTATACGTCTTCTGTTGCTCAGTAGATGTCATAATAGGCATGTAGCTATGAAGCTTCTCGAACATGCCACAGAGCGAAGAGTAGTACACGTGCACCAGATGGCCATTCTGCTTAGCATTGTAGATATCGAACTGTAGCTAAAGAATATTGGCTTCATTCATCGCTTAAGCATAAGTGGATGCCAAAGTGTCCCACATCGCCTTGGCGGTAGGCTGATTGAATATCATTGACTGTCTCTATGGTTAGGGTCCCATAAAGCCAAACACGCACATACGCGTCATCTTGCTTTCAAGAAGCATTTGCCCCAGTCTTATCTGTTGGCTCTGGATCTGTCAGGATGTGCTCCTTGTTGTTGCACTGCACGAGGGTGAGAAACTGCATGGATCACAAGACATAGTTGGTCCCATCCATCTTAACGATGGGAGATAGGCCCTTGAAGGCTCTGGACAAAAAAATATCACCCCTTGTTCTCTGACATGATGGAAAAACGATCGAACAACGGAACACAACTGGGGAGTAGACTGATATGAACGAGTCTACACGATACAGAGGATTAGTTGTACGTGTAGACTAATAAAACCATCCTTATCAATCTTCGTTGATCGCTAGGGCCGGAAAACACAATTTATAGGTCTAAAATCACGTTTTCCAGTCAAAACCAGACCGATTCAGGCTGCAGATCAAGCCGCAGAGGTGTACGACGACAGGAGGGCCAGTGGCAGCCTGGGAAAGCTGGGGGTGGGCGCTGGGCAACCTGGGTGGCCGGAGGGGCCTAGTTGTTCCATGGAAAGCGGTCGGAGGGGTCAGGCGACGGCATGGGCAACGGGGGGGGGGGGGGCTAGGGTTAGGGATTGGTAGGATAAGGAGACTCTGGTCTAGAACTGTCACTCTGATACCGTATAGAGGGAAAAGAATTGATTGCATTAATGAGAAGGTCTAGGGTTCTCTTATATAGGAGAGGAACATATTGGGAAAATTACAAGAAGAGGACGAAACAAATAGATAATAAGAAAACAATAAGAAAGATAGTAAATATCTCAATAGGATTCACATTGAACAATTAATTGTAAATGCGATTTAGATTTTATATTGGATGTATGAATATGATTCATAATTGTTGATGGTATGATTGAAATTATCACAAAAATAATTATGCAACAAAAATTGTTACACATATGGAATATTTGTTTAGATACAGGATCTCACAAAATTGGAATGAAAGAGCCACCTTCCATACAATGGGGGTGGACGGACACATTGAGTCCCATTTCAATGTGGTCGTCCCCGCCATGAATGGAAGGAGGTTTGATCTCATTCCATTCATTCCATATGAGATTGATTTGAATTAAATTGAATGCATTGTAAATTATTTGCAACATTTTTAATTTATTTTAAATTGCAAAGAAGATCAGCTGATGCACCAGTTAGGAGATGCGAGTGTTGGGATGTTGAGCTGGCTAAGAGAGGGCGGGGACGGCCCAAGAAGTGTTGGAAAGAGACCATACGAAAGGGATCTTTGTTTTGTGAATATAAGCCCGAGATTGACCCAAGATAGATCTGAATGGAGGCGAAGAATCCATGTAGCCGACCGTACTTAATTGTGGGAAAAGGCTTTGTTGTTGTTGTTGTTGTGATTACTTGTTGTTGCAAATTTATGCAACAAAGTCATGGCCATTGATTGAAATAACAAAATCATCTATACCGTTGATTTTGTGTGCACATGGATTGGGATACATGGACATCCAATATGTTATAAAAGAAAGGGTAACCCTAACTTTTCTTTTACAACAAAATTGCAAAAGCAATCTCTCTCACTCTATTCTCTACACGCCCCATCTCTCTCTCAATATTGTGGTCGTCCGCATATTGACCTAGAAAGCCTCGTCGTCGTCGTTGCATCGTTGTGTTGCTGGATCGAATGATTGTGGATCTCCATCTTCTTTGGTGCTCCTTGCTCGTCAGATTTTACGAGATGAAATCAGGATATTCATCGCTCGGATCTTCAACTTGGATTGCGTGAAGTACGTGTCTCATCCTCGCGCTCGCAAGTGCCTCCTTAATCGGATCGGACTTGAGAAAGGAGATCTCTCACTTTAGAGACAAGGGATTGTAATCATGCTTCGAGAGGTATTCTTATAACTCGTTCGTGATTTTGATGAAACGATTTAAGAAGTGTTCTCGAATCATGTGGCTTCATCTATTTAAACATTTTAATTTCCGTTGCCCCAAGCAACTAGTATGACTTGTCGCTCTTGATCGCATATGATGTGATCTTCACGCTTCTGTAATGCGCTAAGGCCCACACCCTAGCCTTCAAGGTAGAAATCAATCCCTTCCAAATCATGTCTCTTGTATAATGGCAGTCCACTTCGATGTGCTTTGTCCTTTCATGAAATGCATGATTGTTTGCAATAAATAAGGCGTCTTGATATCACATTGCAACTGCATATGAAGAGGTACATCTATATGCAAGTCTGCTAGCACTGCTCGAACCCACATCAACTTAGTACTTGTTTGTACCATTGCCCTGTATTTAAATTCGACAATTAACCTAGCAATAACAGCTTGTTTCTTACTTTTCCATGAAATAAGAGAACTGCAAACAAATACAACGAAACTTGAGGTAGACTTCTTGTCCTTAGGACACCCTGCATAGTCTGCATCAGCACATGTAGAAAGAAAGAGTTGCTCCTTTCTTATATAACAATCATGCACCTGGAGAAGACTTTAGGTACCTCAATATCATATATATATATATATATATACCATCCATGTGCATCTGTCAGGGTTGCTCCATAAACTGACTCACCCGATTCACTGCAAAGAAGATATCAGGTCTAGTAATAGTAACATAGAGAAGCTTTCCCACCAACTCTTTATATCTTCCCCTGTCAACATCATTTGTATCATCATCAAATAACCCCATGCTAAGATCCATGAGAGTAATAGAGAGTCGGCACCCAACCATACATGTCTCAACAACTATGTCTGTAACATACTTACTTGGTGTCATCACAAGATCCTGTGTGTTCCTCAAAACTCTAACCCTAAGAAATACCTTAAGGTGTCAAGATCCTTAGTGACAAACTGATGATCCAGAAATTCCTTTGTCTTCTTTATTCCCAGCACATCATCACATGTAACAAGTATATCATCAACGTACACCATGATAACAACTGTCCCTTTGGGCGTTCTCTGCGCGAATAGTAAATGATCTGCATTTGACCTTTTAAATCCCTGCTTTTCAGTCAGATCTGAGAGCTTCTAGAACCATGCCCTTGGACTCTGCTTAAGGCCATATATTGCCTTGTGAAGTCTATAAACCTGCTGACACTTCCTCTCCTAGAGATCGTCATACAAAGCACATTTTTAACATCTAGTTGATAAAGGACAATCGTGTACCACGGCAACTGAAAGGGCATGTAGAGTGGAGTGATGAGCAATTATTGAGTCTAAAATGAGTTCAAAAATATGGCCATCAAAACATCGAGAAAATCACCAACCATATCCGAGAACTTAATATATTTGAGAGAAATACCCCCTCCCCCTTCTTTAAAAAAGAACATCATCTTCGTGCACTAGCTGGCTATTCCAGAAGAAAAAGTTTCCAGATAATCCACTCCATAAGTCTATGTAAATCCTCGTGCCACCAACCTGGCCTTGTAGCGGTCAAGGCTGCCATCAGCATGGTGTTTAATAGTAAACACACATTTGCAACTCACAATAGATGCTCCATTAGGAGTAGATACCAAGCTCCGGGTACCATGTGATTATAGAGCAGCTATTTCCTCTTCCATAGCGAGACATCAACGACTGTCTCTCAGGGCCTCCTGATAATTCAACAGTATGTCCACGGCAGATAGAGCAACAACAAACCTCCTAAATTCCCTTGTAAGACGATCAAATGTAACCTAGGAAGCAAGTGGATATGAGGCACAGGTACGCTTCTGCTTGCGAAGAGCAATATGAACATCCAGGTCATTGGGAATTTCCTCAATACGTATATCATTCTCCTGCATCTGTCCTTGCACAGACATATCTCCAGACACATCGTTAGATATAATGTATTCAGAACATACCTTATGCGTGCTAGATGATGAGCGATGACCGTGAGAGGAAGAAGGTCGACATGTATAGAATCGTGGCAATGGTGGAGCGACAATTATGGTAGATGGTGTAACTGGAGCTGGAGGTGGTGGAGAAGCAGTAGGAGGTGGTGTAGGTGGTGCAACAGCAGTCGTGGGTGTAGATGGGGATGAGTTAGCATGAGGAGGAGGCATATAAATTTCCTCATCCGAGTCGGATGAAGTCAACCAGTAACCTGTAGGAGAAAAATACATCACCGACTCAAAAAATGTGACATCAGCACTGACATAATATTTTCTTTGCAGTAGATCATAGCATCTATATCCCTTTTGCGTTCTAGAGTACCCGACGAAAATACATTTTATGACTCTAAGAGAGAGCTTGTCAAGTCATGGAGATAACTGATGAACAAATGCAACTGAACCAAAGATACGGGGACTAAGTGAGAATAATTCCTTGTCTGGGAATGCCACGGAAAAGGGAATTTTCTCAACTGGAATAGACGAAGGCATACAATTCAAAAGATAGCATGTTTTAAGAACAACATCACCCCAGAACGAACTTAGTGCACAACTCCGAATAAGAAGCATGTGGGTGACATCAAGAAGATGATGATACTTTCTCTTAGTAAAACCATTTTGCTTAGAGGGATAGGCATGAGATATTTGATGAATAATAACACGAGATCCAAAAAATTTTGAGAGTGCACGAGTACAGAATTCCAATGCATTATCGGTTCTCATAATTTTGACAGAAGAAAAAACGTTTTGCACTTCATTGATAAATCTTGCAATAACATTTCCATCCTCGGATTTATTTTTCAACAAAAATACCAATGACAGACATGAGAAACCATCAACTGTAGCTAAATAAAACATGTCCTTGGTGATCAGGTACACGACTTGGACCCTAAATGTCAACATTAAACACCTCAAAAGGAGAGCTACTGCACGGATTCTGACGATTGGGAAACATGGAACGATGGTGTTTTCCCAACAGGTATGCCTCGCATTCAAAGGAAGAACGAGGTGAAATCTGAGGAACGACTTGACGTAGCTTCTGGAATGGAAGATGATGAAAGCGCAGGTGCCACATGAAGGAGGATATAGGTCCTGTGGAATGGGAGGATGGGCCGGCATAAGGGGTTCGGACCAGGCGATATAGACCTCCCTACTCATAGCCACAACCAATCACCCTGCCCATAAGAATGTCCTGAAATAAAGAGACGATGGGCCAAAAATAACTTCACAATGCAAATCCTTTGTAATCTGACTAATAGACAATAAATTCGTAGAAAAATTGGGTTCATGCAACACATTCTGCAGATGCATCGAAGGCATCAAACTACACTCCCCTTGACCGATGATTGGGAGTGAGCCCCATCAACAATGACAAATATACTCCCTGGAGGGATCTGTCTGTAAGTTGTAAGCTAATCTATGTCTCCATACAAGTGATGCGTAGCCCCAGAGTCCCTAATACATTGGTAATTTTATGTCCATGACAAGAGGTAAGGGCATAAATGCTACTTAAGGTACTGGCAGTGGCATAAGTAATGGAAGAGGCAGAAGCTGCAACATCTGAGTGGCCTCCTGTATTAGGCGAAGAAGCTAGGGAACTCGTCGAAGGCACAATGTCCCTCAATCGAGCAACGAGGTCATCATACCTTTGATCCGAAGAATCAACAGCACGAGGGTCTGCTTACTCCGCTACACGTGTCAATGCAGGAAAACCATGCTTGGAGTAGCATGCATCCTCTGTGTCTTGGGTGATGACAATAAGTGTAAGGCTGATGAATACGACATCCTTTACCACGAGGTCCATGTCCACAAAACTGAGAAGAGACCCCTCTACCTCGGGAGGATGTCATCGCATAAGAAGTCTGACTAGAGACAAAAGATTGGATAGTGATCCTGCTGAGTATGCAGATAGCTTCCTCCACAGGAAGAATAATAGCATCGGTCAGTATCTATGAACGAGTTGTGTCATAGTCAGGATCAAGTGCTGCAAAGAATACACCAACCATGGTGGCATTCCTATGCATCTTTTTTTGTTCAGGAGTAGATGTGAGGGGCATGAAACTGTACAGCTTCTCAAACAGCCCACGTAGGGACGTGTAAAGAGAATGGAGGGGTCGTTCGTTCTTCTTGATGGTAAATATATCATGTTGTAGCTGCAGGATCATAATCTCGTTCCTCGCTTGGGAACAAGTGGCTGCAAGGATAGCCCCACATTGTCTTAGTGGTGAACTGATGTAACACATCATTGGCTATCTCAATCGCCAATGTACCAGAAATCCAGACCTTGGCATATGCATCATCTGCCTCCCACGAGGTATTGGCCCCATTTTCTTAGTCGACTCTTTCTCGGTAAGAATATGTTTCTTACCCGTTGACTTCATGAGGCTCATGAACTGCATGGCCCAGAGCTCGTAATTCGTCCCATCTATCTTGACACAATTGACGCTGGATCTCTGAAAGCATTTGTGGAGGGAATATCGACTTTGTTCTCTAATATATTGCCGAATGAAGAAAACTGGGGTTTTGTAGACCAATAGAAATTTGTCTACACATACATATAGAGATTTGATTGCATGTGTAGAGGACTAATGGCGAAGAGAAAAGCACGAGAAGGTGCCGGCGGTGGAAGGGATAACCAGTGGAGGGGGTGGCATCGCTCAAGAGAGAGAGAGAGAGGGAACACCGGCGGCGGTGACAACGTCACATGGTAGCAGTGGCTGGAGCGAGTAGAGGGGGCAGCTGCGTGAGGGAGAGGCTTGATGGGTGGAGTTAGGATTAGGGTTTTCTCGGGTATGAGAGCTCCGATTTAAGACTGCCGCTCTGATACCATGTTGGGAAAAAGAAAAAAAGAAGATGTATGTCCTGGGAACCCTAGGATTTCTTATATAGATGAGAGACCTATGGGTAACTTACATAATACAAACAGAAATAAAGAACAATAATGAAAAGGTCTAGAAACATAAATATCTCAATAGTTTCCAATCTATGCAAAGATGGTTGGAAGCACCAGAGTCTGCTAGTCAATCAAACTCAATATGATGGATAAAATAAGCATGTATTCCTGAAGCAGTTGCATCAACATACGATAATATAAATTATGTGGTTATGCCTGCCATCTCTAGATGTTTTGAAGATCGATGGGATCGATTTGAGAAAGTGTAACTTACTCTAGTTCTTTTCAGCTAACCTGGTCTTAGGCTTATTGCCATGATATTACATTCTTCTCCGACGGCTTGTGTGCATTGCACGATCCATTACTTAGAGTGGTAGTCAAAGTCAAGCATTGGTCGCAGCGAGGAATAAAATGGATGAGTACTTTCATATTGTTCTTGATTTTGCATGTATAGACTACAAAGAAACAAGGAACAATGCTCATGAGCTACAGTAAATGCGCTGAAAAAAAAGTGCACCAATGGGATCATAATCATCTGCAGTAAGACAACAGGTGCGTGAGTTTGCATCATCACCAGTAGGGCAGTCTACATCTTCAGGTGCTCCAACATGCACATCCTCGCCATCCATGACATGTGCACTTGCTTTGTTTGGTTCTCCAATATATGTCGTTGATTGGTCCCTCCGCATTGGGGGAGGCCATGGGCGATGCTACCTGGAGCAATTACATGTGCATCTGATGCCTCCGATTTTGATGCTTTAAGGGAAACACCCTCTAGAATTGAGGAGCTCTTCTTCGGTGTACTGCCAACATCAGACTTAGGTAAATCGGACGAAGATAAGGCAAGTGCTAAGGTTCTCATGGTAGTGGCAAAGGAGCCATTGAGTGCAAGGAGAACGACAACTATGTCTATGATATTGTCGGTCATTGTTGATCGTTGTTGTGTTTTCTGATCAACTGGGATGGCACGACACCTCATATCATTGAACGAGAAGAGAGTAGAATCACTATACTACTCGAATCACCATGATGATAGATAGGAGTATGAGGTTAAGCGGGATGGGGATGTTGGGTACAAAACACCAGTGTAGGACTAGTGCTCTCACAGTATGCAGTGAGAATAAGGGAGTTTGATATATTGATAATGGACCTTAGCCCTTTATAAATAAGAAAAGGCTAGGGTTAGAGAGAGTACACATGAAATTGGAAATACTAAATTGCCTCTAAGGGATTACACATCTCATATACTCGAACAATAACTAACTAAGGGACAAGAATCTAAGGGAAAAGCTTATGTATAAGGCACATCACACAAGGCATATGATTTATACTGGCAGTACAAAGATGTACAAAGATATGCACCAACATTATCGGTGGCCCAAAATGAAATACAATATTATAGACTTTATAAAGGGATGTCTTATGTGTTAGCAAGATAAGGTCGAAGACAGGTATTCGGTATATACTTAAATGCTTTTTCTCATTCCCAAGTGGAAGTGGAGAACATTGTGAAGGTTATTGTAGGTACATTACCATGCACATCATGCTAACCAAGTCAACATTTTCTTGGCATTCAAGGTTAAGTTCACTACTTTACAGTTGGCATGTATCTATAGGAGAGAAATCGTAAGACTTATGGTATCCAATTCATATGCAATTTTTAGCATGTTATGCATAAGGCTATGAGTAGGACGCCAAATACATGAACACCGCAACACGCCAAGACAAATAGGCCGAGCGAGCAAACGACGTAGATGCTAGAATTTGTTGTGATTGTGTACTAGAACGGAACAAATCTTAGGATGATCACATATAAATTGTTGACTACACTAGCAACAAGAGTTTCCGATTTTTTTATGCTCAATATATGCGAAAATGTTTAACTCCATCCAATTGAATTGAGATGGGAGAAGATGTTTCGTATGCTACAAAGGATCTTAACATATAAACATAATTTGACTATACAGCTCAGAGGTGATATTTCGTACCTCGATTCCAATACATATATATATATATATTAGCTATAAAAACTAGTAGGAATGAACAAGTACTTAAGATTATATCATCATTGTCCACCTCATATTCATTTCCATGTTCCCACATTCCTTGTTGTAGAGAAAAATGAGAAAATGAATGAATTGTTTTATTCAAGGGGTCTAGGGTTTCTTATATAGCATGAAACCCTAGAGAACCAAAAGAAAAAATTACATAAAAGACCCCGAAGGGTTACACGACTCCATAAATAGTCCAATAACAAAATATAACTCTAACACTCCCCCTCAAGTAGGAGTATATCTATCTATCATGCCTTACTTGGAAATCATCAATGAGAGACGTTTCTTTAGTAGTGCTTTCATGAATATATCTGCAAGCTGAAGATTTCAGGAGATATGAGGTGTAATGATCTTTCCTCATATCGCATCTCGAATGAAGTGACAGTTAACTTCAATATGCTTAGCCCGCTCATCAAATACTAAATTGGTGGCAGTGTATGTAGCAAACTTGTTATCACAATATAAAGGTACAGGAGTAGTAGCAGGAAGTTCAAGCTCATGTAAAAAGGAGACAAGTCATGTAATCTCACAAGTGGCATGAGCCATTGCCCTATATTCTACCTATGCATTCGATCTAGAAACCACTGTCTGCTTCTTGCTTCATCATGAAACAAGGATGTCACCAACAAACATAGCATAGCTTGCAATGGATCATCGATCCTCGGGTGAACTGGCATAATATGCATATGCATAAGTGGTGACATCAGTGTGACTATTGACCCTATATAAGAGGCCTCGCCATGGAAATTCCTTCAAATATCGAAGGTTCAGAAGAACATCACATCAATGACTGTAAAGAGGTCTCTCCATGTGGCGAATGGCTCTGCTCACAGCATACGATATATCAGACCTAATAACGGTGAGGTAGATTAGGTTGCCCACGAGGCTTCTATATCGTGTACTATCCTCAAGCTCAGAATCAATGGATGTAGCATGTTTTCGCTTCTCTGCTGGGATGTCATATGGTTTGCATCCAAGTAAACCAGCTACGGTAAGAATATCCAAACAGTATTTCCGTTGTAATAGATGTAATCCCTCTACAGTACGTATCGCCTCAATAACATGGAAGTATCGGAGTTGACCAAGGTCCTTCGTGACAAACAGCTTCTGGAGGAAGGCCTTGATCTCTAGAATGCCTCGATCATCATCAAAAGAAACCACCATATCATCAACATAAACAACAAATATCATAGTGTCAATGGATTACCGTCTAGTGAAAACAGAATAATCAGATGTTGTCCTGCGAAAGCCAAGAGAACTTATCTCAGTAGTAAGTCTGTCAAACCAAGCTCGTGGACTCAGCTTTAGACAATAAATAGCCTTAAGGAGTCAGCGCACATGCCCCCCTAGACGGAGTAATCCAGTGGCTGCATCATATAGACATCCTCTTCGAGGTCACCGTACATAAATGCATTCTTCACATCGAGCTTAAAGATTGGCTAATTCTTGTTAGCTGCAATAGAGAGAATAGCGCAAATTGAACCCATCCTTGCCAAATGAGAAAATGTCTCAAAGTATCCACTCCATAAGTCTGAGTAAATCCATTTGCCACAAACCTGGTGTTTAGCCTGCCAATAGAACCATCAGGAAATTGTTTAGTCGTGAAGAGCATCTACAAATTGTCTGTCACAGCTGGATAGACTCTTAGTGGAAGTAAAATGAGATACATGATGTATAGTACATTGCTTTTTGTCTGGTGTAGAGCTATAGGGAATTCTGGTGGAGGATCCAGAGCTGTAATGGTGGGGGCATTGGAAGATGGTACATCATCCTGCAAATAGGAACATGTAACGAAACATGTTCAGAATAACTAGTGTAGATATATTATTCACTTATGTATCTCTTTTGTTATTTGTCTTTCCCGTTGGACTCTTAATGCAATTTACCCATAGGCTACTCTCCTATATAAGAGAGCCTAGAGCTGATGGAATAAACAAGTTCTCTTAATTTTCCAACATGGTATCACAGCGACGTTCCTAGACCGGAGTTCATGAGCCAAACCCTAACCCTAGCCTCTACCCTCAAGCCTCCGTGCCTCCACGCACAGCGCGCGCCTTTGTGCATCCACCTGCGCATCACCGCACCTCCGCGCACCCGCAGCAGCAGCGTTGTGCGTCTCCGCGTACGACTGCGCAGCACCGCCGCGTGATCTTCAGCCCTAGCACATCTCTGCGCCACCGCGTGCTTCAGTGTACGGTCTTCGTGCGCATCAGCACGCCTCCGCGTGTGCCTGTGCGTGCCTTCTGTGTACGCATCTTTGCGTACGTGCATCCGCGTATGCTCGCGTGCCCCTGAGCGCCACCGCACGCGCGTGATCTTCGTGGGTCTCTCGAGCGTTTGATCGTCCAAAAGGCTTGCTTCTCGTGCACGCAGAACCCTAAGTCAAGCGCGTGCATCTCCAAAGTAATGGGTTTGGTTGCTTGAAGTCTACACATGCAACTAAACCCGTTTATGTCTGTGTAGACAATCATATCTACAGTCTACCACTCCAATCTTCTGTTATCAGTATGTCAGAAAGCAAGGCAGATATTCCATCTATATGCGCCTTCCGAGGTCCAGCGTCGATTGTGAAGATGGATGATTCGAACTATGAACTGTAGGCTATGTAGTTCATGAGTATGATGAAGTCAACCGGTAAGAAACACATTCTTACTGAAGAAGAGCCTGCTGAGAAGACTGGAGTTGATGCCTCATGGGAGGCAGATGATGCATATGTCAAAGTATGGCTATCTGGAACTCTGGCAATCGAGATTGCCAATGATATTCTTCATCAGCCCACAACCAAAGCAATGTGGGATATTCTGGCTGCTACATATTCTCAAGCGAAGAATGAGACAAAGATTCTGCAACTCCAGCATGACATATTTACAATTAAGCAGAATGGACGTCCTTTACACTCACTGTACACATCTCTATGAGGAATGTTTGAGAAGATTTATAGCTTCATGCCCCTGACAGCCACACCATAGCAATAGAAGACCTACCGGAATGCAACTATGGTAGGAGTTTTCCTCGCTACCCTTGATCCTAAGTATGAGGCAGCACGTTCCCAGATCTTGGCGGATTCTACTATTCCTCCTATGGAGGAAGCCTTTCACAGATTGAGCCGCATCACTGTCCCTTCTACGACTACGAATCAGACTGCTTCAGCTATGGCAGCCAATCGAGGTCGTGGAGGTCACCATAATCAGGCTCGTGGCCGTGGCCCTCGTGGCAGAGGAGGTCGTGTTCGGCCAACGTGTACCTTTTTCCATCGCACTGGACATACCGAAGACACATGCTATTCTAAGCATGGATTTCTTGCATCTGTACGAGTCGCTGAGCAGATCGAGCCTCCATCTGCTGCTTCTTTGGATCAGCGCTTTGATGATCTTGTCGCCCGTCTGAGGGGCATCATTCCTCCGTCTGGCCCAGCACCCACTACTAAGAACCACTCTGATGCTGCATCCGCCTCTGCATCTACCAGTGCATCAGGTAGCCATATGCATATACTAGTAGTGGATCAGATACTTTAGCATGGATTATGGACTCTGGCACCACACATCATCTATGTGGTGATCAAAGTCTACTTACATGGTATAGACAGATCTTTCCAGGTCAAACAGTGGTCATTATTAATGGTATTCATTCCCCGATTACTGGTCAGGGGGATATTAGACTGACGTCATCTATGCATCCGAAGAATGTGTTACACGCACCTGATTTTTCAATGAATTTGTTGTCTATCAGTCAAATTACAAAGGATTTACAGTGTCGGGCGATTTTTGATACATCTTCTCTTGTTTTTCAGGACATCCTTACGGGCAACGTGATTGGGCATGGCTATGAGCAAGTAGGCCTCTATCGCCTCAGTCAGACTTCTTTTGCTGGAACCTCATCCCTACCTGTTGGACCCATCTCTCTTCTACTATGGCACCTGTGCTTTGGACATCTACCGCTTCAGAAACTGCGTCGTGTGTTACCTCAGGTTTCGCCTCACATGTCTATTCAATGTGAGGCTTGTCAGTTGGGAAAGCATCATCAGTCTACCTTTCCCGGTCGTCAGTGTCGGAGTAGGACCTCCAAGTTTGAGTTGTTTCACGTCGATATCTGGAGTCCGAGTCGTGTTCCTGATCATCAGGGATACATGTTTTATATAGTGATTGTGGATGATTTCTCTCGTGTGTCATGGGTATTTTTGTTAAAGAATAAATCTGAAGCAGGGAATATTATCATCAATTTTTTTAATGAGATTCGTAATGTTTTTCTGCATCTGTCAAAATTGTGAGAAGTGATAATGCCCAGGAATTGTGTACTCATGTCCTATCTAGTTACTTCTCATCCTAAGGGATCATCCACCAGACATCCTGTGCCTATTCCTCCCAACAGAATGGGGTTGCTGAAAGGAAACATCGCCATTTGCTGGATGTAACCAGGTCGCTCCTTATACAGAGTCATGCTCCTCACTCTTTCTAGGGTGATGCTGTACTTACAACATATTACCTAATCAATCGTATGCCGTCATCTGTTCTAGGTGAGAAGATTCCTTTCTCTCTTATCTTCTCTGGAAAGGAATTGTTCTCCCATACTCCTCGTGTGTTCAGTTCGGTCGCTTTTGTCCACCAGTTGTCTCCCGGGACTGACAAGCTCTCTCCTAGGGCTATCAAGTGTGTTTTCGTTACTCCAGAACTTAGAAGGGGTACAAGTGTTACGATCCATTGCGCAGGCGGTACCTTGTCAGTGATGATGTTACATTTTTTTAATCTGTTGTGTATTTCTCAGCCTTAGGTGATCAGTTGATACCCCCTGCTAATACTGATGCCATTTACATGTCACCACCACCACCACCATCAACACCACCATCACCACCATCACCATCTATACATGGTTCACCATTACCATTTCATTATACACGTAGGCATGCTTCTGCTCATGGTCATCGCTCATCACCTAGCTCGCCTAAGGTATGTTCTGAAGATATTACTATTGATGGATCTGATGATTTTTCTGAGCAGGATGTGTTACAGAGGCCAGACGAGGACACAGGTGATTTAGATGTTCCTATAGCTCTCCGAAAGTCGAAGCGGAGCTGCGTATCATATCCTTTAGCAGCATCTGTGTCATTTGATCGCCTAACTGGAGATTTCAGGAATTTCGTCGTCGCATTGTCAGCAGTGGCTATTCCACGAAATTACCAAGACGCGCTGAAGGATAGCAGATGGCGTCTAGCCATAAAGGAAGAAATGGCAGCTCTTCAGTCTAGAGGAACTTGGAGTCTGGTTCATGCACCTGCCGATGTGTCTCCAGTGAGCTACAAGTGGGTGTTTACAGTCAAGCAGAATGCAGTTGGCAGTATTGACAGATACAAGGCTTGTCTTGTTGCTCGTGGCTTTACACAGACATATGAGGTGGATTATCTTGATATTCTCGCTGGTGGCTCGCCATTCCACTCAACGGATCCTGCTTTCTGTTGCGGTCACTCGTGATTGGCCACTATACCAGTTGGATGTGAAGAATGTGTTCTTATATGGTGACTTACAGGAGGAAGTCTACATGCAACAGCCACCTGGTTTTGCTGTTGAGGGGGAGTATCCTAAGGTGTGCGGACTTCATAAGGCTATATATGGCCTTAAGCAGAGCCCCAGAGTGTGGTTCCAGAAGCTCTCAGGTCTCTTTGAGAAACAGGGATACAAACGTTCTAATGCTGATCATTCTTTGTTTGTACAAAGGATTTCCAGAGGCATCATTGCAATCATGGTCTATGTAGACGACATTCTGATTACAGGTGATGATGAACAGGGAATAAATGAGGCGAAAGAAATGCTATGCCGTGAATTTGTTACCAAGGACCTTGGAGTTCTTAGATATTTTCTGGGACTAGAGTTCGCCAGAAATCCTTATGGGTTCGTAATGTCTCAGAGGAAATATGTCACTGACCTGTTGAGTGAAACAGGAAAGCTTGGTCGCCGACCTGCTACCACACCTATGGATCCGAATATGAAGCTATATGATGGTGATACAGAGGAGGTGGATAGGAGAAGATACAAAGAACTGGTGGGCAAGCTTCTTTATGTCACTATTACTAGGCCCGATATATCCTTTGCTGTGAGTCGAGTAAGCCAGTTCATGGAGCAACCACGTCAGGTACACATGGATGCCATACATATGATACTCAGGTACCTCAAGTCATCTCCAGGTGCGGGTTTACTGTTTAAGAAAGGCAAGGTGATTACTATCTCAACCTATGCGGATGCAGATTACGCAGGGTGTCCCAAGGATAGGAAGTCCACCTCTGGGTTTGTTGTATATGTTGGAAATTCTTTAGTCTCATGGAGGAGCAAGAAACAAACTGTTGTGGCAAGGTCTAGTGTTGAATCTGAATATAGGGCTATGACCCAGGTTAGCACAAAAATGATGTGGGTAAAGGTTGTGCTTACATATTTATATATAGAAGTTCCACTTCCTATGGCTTTGGAATGTGACAATCAGGAGGCCTTGTTCATTGCAAATAATCCAGCATTCTATGAACGAACCAAGCACATTGAAGTCGACTGTCACTTTATAAGTGACATGACCCCAGAAGGGATTCATTGCTACATCCCATGTTAGTTCAGACAATCAAACAGCAGTTATTTTTACCAAGGCATTACTGCGAGGCCCGTTTCAGAAGTGTGCATCCAAGTTGAGCATGATTGATATCTATGCTCCATCTTGAGGGGGAGTGTAGATACATATTATTCACTTATGTATCTCTTTTGTTATTTATCTTTCTCGTTGGACTCTTTATGTAATTTACCCATAGGCTACTCTCCTATATAAGAGAGCCTAGGGATGATGGAATAAACAAGTTCTCTTATTTTCCCAACAACTAGTGTGTTTCGTTTTGTAGACAATGGGTGGTGGTGGGAACTCCAAGGGTATGTTACTAACAGACTGAGTAAAGTAGTTAGTATGGTTAAAGAAAGTGACGTCTGTAGAAATGTATTATTGATGACCTGTAGGGTCGTAGCACCTAACCCCTTTTGGTTATGAGAATATCCAAGGAAAACACACTTGTTAACACGATGAGACAATTTTTCTACAGTCTGGAAATCGTTTACGAAGGCAAGATAACCAAAAATTCTCAATGGAAGTGGAAAGGTTCCTCGTTAGGATATAAGAGTGAGAAAGGAATTGCCTCCTTAAGGATTAAAGACGGGACCCTATTGATGAGGTAGGTGGCAGTGACAATAGCATCCCCAGTGGGTTTTGGGAACCTTCATATGAGTATAAGCAAGATACAAGCAATGTCTATAAGGTGGCGAAGCTTTCTTTTTGCCATCCCATTCTGTTGTAAGGTATATGGACAAGAGGTTTGATGAAGGGTCCCAGAGTGGCAAAGAAAGATACCAAGTCATGTTACGTGAACTCAAGAGCATTGTCAGTCCTGATAATTTGAATATGTTAAGATTCTTATATCTTGTCGTCTTTATTTATATCGTTCATTTCTCCACTCTTGTTTATGTAGTTTACCCTTTGAGCTTTTCTTCTATATAAGAGAGTTCTAGGGCTAGAAGATATACCACTTTTCATTTTTCACATTCCACATGGTATCAGAGCAACAGTCCTAGACCGGAGCCTGTGCCCTAGAGCCCAATCCCACCAAAACCCTCACGCACGCTGCGCACCGCCTTGAACCGAGCGTCGCCCCTAGCCATGCGTCCCATTGCGCTCGCGCCTCACGCGTGCAGTGCGCAGCCTCCAGCCGTGCGCAGTCCCGCGCTTGCGCCTCACGCGCGTAGCGCCTCACATCCGCAGCGCATCACGTGCGCAGACCTACTCCTCCGCGTCTACACCTCTCGCGCACCTTTGCCCCTGCGTGTGTCCTTGTGTGACACTCGCATTGCAGCGGACTACAAGGAGCCCTTGAAGAATGGAAAGGGTTGTGGTATGTGTCTACACTTATGAAACTGAGGATAAAAATGTACAAAATATGAGGTCTGAAACTGAGGTTGAGGTGAATATGTACAAAAAGTAGGAAGAATATCCTCATGAAAAAAGGGAGATGGACCGGCTGGAGGGTACGAGGGATCTGCGAAGGTCGGATAAAAATCACTCCAGTCGGCCATCTTCGAAACAAAAGGTGGGGAACGAGAGAACATGATAATCAACTCAAGCTATGCAAAGAGAAAGGCACAAATGCGCGGAGTTATTGAGTATGCACAAAAACAATCACAAACACAAGATAAACACAACCCCTTAATTCACCTACTCAACACGGTCATGTAACGTCCCGGGCTTATAAGTGTAACACCCCAACACAAACATAGTACCACATGGAAAAACTCACAAAGTGTGGGTGTGGTTTATAAGTGGTGGGGATTACTACTTGACAACTTGGGCTTAAGCATTTTGGGTGGTTGCTAACGGGTCCATCTGGGCCCGTACCCAACAAGTTGTCATGGTCAGTTTTCCTCGATAACGGATCGGGGACCTAAGCCCGGGACGTTACAAATGGTATCAGATCCAAATTTCCTCTGATAGTGGAAAGGGCCACCCGAGAGGTGGAGCTGCCCCTACAAAGAGGTTGGAGGAAAAGGCTACCTGGAGCGTGCAACCGTCACTGTCACTGGGAATAAGTTATGTGCCATGTTGCAATGAGGAAGTTGCGAATATAAGTGGGGGAGGTTGTAACACCCCAACACCAAACATAGTGCCATACCTAAAACACACAAAGTGTGGGTATGGTTTATAAGTGGTGGGGATTACTACTTGACAACTTGGGCTTAAGCATTTTGGGTGGTTGTCAACGGGTCCATTTGGGCCTGAATCCAACAAGTTGTCAGGGCCAGTTTTCCTCGATAACGGACCGGGGACCTAAGCCCGGGACGTTATAAATGGTATCAGAGCTAAATTCCCTCTAGTAGTGGAAAGGGCTACCCGAGAGGTGGAGCCGCCCCTAAAAAGAGGTTGGAGGAAAAGGCTACCCGGAGCGTGCAACCATCACTATCATTGGGTATAAGTGATGTGCCATGTCGCAACGAGGACATTGCGAATATAAGTGGGAGAGGTTGTAACACCCTAACCCAAACATAGTACCACATGGAAAAACTCACAAAGTGTGGGTGTGGTTTATAAGTGGTGAGGATAACTACTTGACAACTTGGGCTTAAGCATTTTGGGTGGTTGCTAACGGGTCCATCTGGGCCCGTACCCAACAAGTTGTCAGGGTCAGTTTCCTCGATAACGGATCGGGGACCTAAGCTCGGGACGTTACAGGTGAGGATCGCAAAAGTGTGGTCTTTTTATCTTGTCTGTTTTTAGAGTTAGGTGAGAATCACAAATGTGTACAAACACTTAGGAAGGCTTATGGGATTTGGTCACTAACCTTAGTGTATACGTGAGCAAGTAAATGTGAATACAATGAGGGGGTTGCTCTCCCAAAAAATGATGAATTTCTTACGTTTGATTTTGAGGTCAAGTGGTATTAGCAGTTCCGATTTTTTATTTTTGATTTTTTTTAATATTTTCAATAAAATGCCTACCGAGTGTCCAATTTCCTTTTTGAATTATGTAAGTAAAAACTAAGGAGGAAATTGTAAAAGCCAATGCACGATTAAATACAATGATGGATGCAGGAGTTAAGATATGCATACCTTATCGCAAACACTCTACATGCAAGATGATCTGCGTAGAATTTAAATATAGAAAATAAAACTAATCTAAATGATCATGTGAACCATCCTAGCAGTAGCTTCTATTAGCAGGCAAGAACCAATTAAATTTGACTAAGTCCATTTACACTCTATTCAATAGGTACAAAAATCCTTGTTTAGGGGTTTTGGACCTAATTAATAACCTAGATCAAGCAAATTAAATTAAATAAAGCAATAGGCAGCTCACAAAATCCGCGTGAAATAAAAGAAAATAAGGTAATGAAAAACAAAACCGGTGAGGTCCCCCAAGTGCAACGATACTTAGAGAAACAGACCCCACAAACAAGGTATATAGTGTCCTTTTTATAAAAATATCAAATGTATAAAAAGCTAAAATAAATCAAAAAATATCTACGCTCCAATTATTGGTCTCTCTCAATTTTCTCCTCCTCTTGCGCTCTCCTACAGCTTCAAGACAAATCAAGCTACCTCCGCTTCACTAGAGTGCACCGACGCTCCTAAGAAAGCCTCTCCAGCTCATTGGGTCCGCGCAAGGAAAAGGAAATAAAGAATGTGTAAGAGATACACGCATAAAAATATGAGCAGGCGAAATAAATGAGATACAATGAATATGAGCAACGAAAGAATATAGAAAAATATAAACAAAAATTTGCAACCAAGAATAGTAGGTTAAAAGAGAAACCTAACTACCCTCTTCGTGCCTCCCCGACAATGGAGCCATTTTGTAATGCGGGATCTTTAAGTTTTTATTATTTAAAATAATTAGTTCTGTCGTTGCAACCCAAAGAATCCCTCAACACAATTTTTTTTATTCTAGAGCCAAAATTAATACAAAAATGCAGCAAGAGAATTTCCTATTTAATTTACCTGTGTAGCAAAAAGATCGAACTCGGGAAGGCTACAAATCCTAAGGGTTATTCTAATAATAGAAAAAAAAATCAATTAATAGGAAAAGGGAATCTCAATGTACACTATGCTTGATTTATTTTTTTATGATTTTTTTTATTTTCTGATTTTCAATTTTATTGGTTTTTAGTTTTACATTTTTTTAATTTTCAAAATAATTATTTTTTAAAGAAAGTTTATACACGAAAGAAATGCAACTTTTTGGATTTTTCAAATATGAAAAAATGTCAGAAAGGTCAAATATTTTTGTGTTTTGATGATTTTTTATTGTTTTTGTAATTTTTCAGAGATTTTTTTATTTTTTAGGATTTTCAAAACGAATTAAAAATAGGGAATAAAGCAAATAGTGAGCAGCTATTAAAATATAAAAAATAAAAAATTACTGAATATATTTTTCTAAAGATTGATGAATTATCTATAATCAAGATGTGAATCACATTTCTTGGAGTTTTCTACAATTTTCTGTGATTTTTTAAGATTTATAGTAATTTGTGATTTTTTTAGGTCTTAAAAATAATTAATGGGTGAAATTTTCATATAAAATAAAATATACAAAAATTAAAACTATTTTATTTTTTGGAATTTTTGATGCAATATTCGAATTTTTATGAATTTGCCAATTTCAAACAGTGAAAAATGCTATGTTTTTTTATTTGTTTAATAATAGCAAATAAAAATAAATTGCAATGACAAAATTATGCTTTGAAGAGACACATATCTGGAACTTAACATGATTTTTGCAGAATTCATTGACCAACGAAAATATTTATTTCAACAAGAGAAAGCAAGAAATATAAGTCTGGAATTACATGACTAAAATGTAATTATTTAAAGTTTGTGCATGAAAAATCATTAAGAAAGAAATGTAGGATACAAAATGCAAATTATCTAGTAACAGACTTGTGTAACATGTGACAGACTGGAGACATGGGCCTTATTGGAATTTTGAAAACTTCAGGGGGCGATCTGCAATTTTCTCAAATAATTTAGGGTTTCCCGCTCGTTCTTGTCATGCCCAAAATCAAAGGGAGACAAAGGGGGTGCCGCTCCTGTTCTTCTCCTCCAAATCGAGGGTGGCGACATCGGTGGTAGAGGGGTTGATGACGAGTGCATCAATCGGTGATCAGAGAACGATAGAGGACTGCAGCGGGACCGTACGTGGAAGGGTCGTCTGCATAGGAGGTGGAGGTCAACGAGGGGAGGATCTCGCACGGTCGACAGAGGGCTCGTAGGGGCGAATGACGGTTATGCAGAATTCTGCTTGGCGGTGTTCTGCTCTAGCCGGATGTTGCAGGCAGAGCTGGAGTCGGGTGGTGATCCATGAAGATGGTGTGGCGGTGGGTTTTTGGGCGACACACGTCCAGGTCGGCGAAGCTTTAGATGATGGCGACGATTGTGTGGAGATGAGTGGAGGTTCTCCTTCGTGCGAGGGTACGGGTCGAGATACCGTGCGATGACGACGGTTCTGAAAGGATATGGAGAGATCCTCAAGCGCATCACGGAAGCGTGAGCGTCGTATTGGATACGACGAAGAACGACAAGTCGTACTAGTTGTTCGGTGCAGCGGAATTTAAAAAATTTTATTCGATGAAACCACATGATCCAAGAACCATTCTCGGATCGTTTCATCTATAACCACAGCAAGTATAATGCAATACCTCTTGAAGCGTGGTTGATCGAGTCTCTAAGAGAAGAGACCTCCTGTCTCAAGTCCGATCGTCGGAGAGATCGCTTGCGAGCGTGGGGATGAACCGCGGTGTCCTCGCAATCCAAGAAGTTGATCCAAGCGCAGTTGCTCCTGATCTCGTCGCACGAGATCGAACGTCTCCTTCGCGGGCGAGGCACTCGAAGTAGACGGAGAACCGTAGAGCGTCGAAGCGGTAGCACGAAGGCGAGGGCGACGACGATTCCCTCCACTAGGGTGGACGACCACCAAGAGGAAGAGGGAGAGAGGGCTGTCGAGTATGAGAGAAAGAGAGAGAGAGATTTGCTACAATAGCATGTGTAAAGAGAGAGCCAAGAGTGCCTCTCTATTTATAGGGTTTTGGGATCCATGGATCTCAATCCATGTGTCATATAAAATCAATGGTTGAGATTGATTTATGACAATCCAATGGTCATGATTGTTGTTGGTAAAAGCCAACAACTTGTGATTTAATTTTGATTAAATATATTTGATAAATCAAATATACATTAATACCAAATTAAACCAACTAAATAAGGAGTGAAAAAACAATTGAGAGCCTCCTTCCCTATTGGGAGGAGTGGACGACCACCTATTCCATAAAGGAATTGGTGCCGCCCCCCTCTTCCCATATGGGGAGGGCAATCCCATGGATTCCCATGGGATTGCATATCTCCTTGTTTTTCTTTCAACTTATTTTCCCACAATTATTCACCAAAAAATAATTCTCAATTAATTTTGGGAATATTGCAATCTTGACATTGGAATATTGTGAATCACATTCACAACCCAAAACAAAAAGTAATTTACATTTTCAATTAATTAGACAATGTGTATCCAATACACATTAATAATTAATCTACTAATATAAATTATATTTAACTCTCTCTAATACATTATAAATCACATTTATAATATATTAGGAATAATTGGATATTACTATCCACATTATTCATATCCATAATAATTAAACCACATTTAATTATATTGGATAATTTCTCATACATCATGATAATTAAATCACATTTAATTATCAACTTCTCTTTGCTTAGATCTCATGGAATTGTTCTCAAACCATTTAAGAACAATGCTATTTCTCCTCAGATACTTGGAGATAAGGACAGGGCGATTGTATTGTTCCACGTATAGTGACTTGGATATTGAGATCACATCTCAAATCCAGATCCCATGGACATCTCATAGATGCTTGATTAAATCAAGACCGTAAACCTAATCTTCTCATTGCATCTGAATCTCATTCAGATCAATGTCCAGTACATGGACTAAGATTAGGTCACTTCTCTCATGAGAGGAGTCACTAAAATCCAGACCTGTTTCATCACTCCCTCGGAATGGAAGCGTCATGGTTATACAATCGTTTATGATCAAATCACCCTTCAGGTATTCTTAATACCTGCACATCCTGCATACTGGAAGACTCATGATCATCATGAAGATAAAGATCACTTTTACACTGTCATCTTCATAATCTGATCATTAAGTTTCTCAATCTTGGTCCTTGGGATATGGTACATATCATATGCTTTCACAAAGCATATATCTTACCTTCAAATTCATATCACGCTTCTAAAGCATGATGACCATGCATGGAATTTGGTCAATCCCAATACCTCATGAGTGAGCTCATGTCTCCCGGTTCACAAGTGAACCTGTATGATCCCTTTGAGAGATCATATTACTCATATGCCCTTACATGCACACCATCTCGCCGGTGTATAGACCTTGATTAGGTCATCAACCTATTGGTCTGCCAAATGTACATGCTCAGACATATAGTAATATATCTGTCTCTGGTCAGAGGATGTTTGCCTGTGATGTGACAGTATTCATAATAGGTCTTTGGTTATCTCGATCTCGCTAAGTCAACTCATTGACTCAACTAATCTGATACCTCCGAATCAATATTCCTATGCAGAGGACCTGCGTCAAGAGGTCGATCAGATATCAGTCTAATGAGATGGGATTGCCATCTCCCACTCAGACTGGAGATCACTACTTGTTAATCATTGATGATGCTTGATGAGTCCTCTATCTAACTCCTTAGATATTCATCCAAGCATCAGCCTCTATGATTCAATCATTGAATCAACAGCTGTGTGATTATCAAGTTGGCCATGGTACATAACCCTTATTGTACAGAGGGACCTTATAGTGCATTCATTCATTCAATATCAGAAAGGGAGTGAAACAAAATCAATAACTTTTATTGATGAATCATTTATTACAATAAGATTTATTGTAGGAATGGTTCGCCTCGGGCTCACATTGCTAACAATCTCCCACTAGCCCTCAGAACCATTCAGGAACAAGCCTTAAACCCATACTCATTACATGCTGGTCAAAAACCTTCTGTGTCAGAGGTTTGGTAAGAGGATCAGCAACGTTGTCGGCGGAGGCCACCTTGGTGATGATGATGTCACCACGCTTTTGAATCTCCCGAATGATGTGGTATTTCCTTTCTACGTGCTTGCTCTTCTGATGCCATCTGGCTTCCTTCGCCTGGGCACTGGCTCCCCTGTTATCACAGAGTAGCGGGATGGGAGTATCAGAGGAAACTACGCCAAGCTCTTAGACGAACTTGCGCAACCACAACGCCTCCTTTGCAGCATCCGATGCGGCAATGTATTCGGCTTCTGTTGTTGAATCTGCCGTAGTGTCCTGCTTCTTGCTTCTCCATCTCACAGCACCACCGTTCAAGAGGAACACAAACCCTGATGTCGACTTTCGATCATCAATGTCTGATTGGATGTCAGAATCTGTATATCCCAAGACTTGGAGATCACCATCTCCATAGACCAAGATGTAATCTTGCGTCTGTCTTAGATATTTGAATATGTTCTTTACTGCATTCCAGTGTTGTTCTCCATAGCAGGATTGGTAACGGCTTACCACTCCCACTACATGGCAGATATCTGGCCTAGTACACATCATGGCATACATTAAGCTTCCTACGGCTGATGCATAAGGACAACCAGCCATGGCTTTCTTTTCCTCAACAGTTTGAGGAGCCATTCCTTTAGACAGGTGGATACCATGTCTTAAGGGTAGGAATCCTTTCTTGGAACTATCCATACGGAATCGTTCAAGAATCTTCTTAATGTATCCTTGTTGTGACAATCCCAATATCCTCTTCTCTCAGTTTCTGAACAGCTTCAGACCCAAGATGTAAGAGGCTTCTCCAAGATCTTTCATCTCAAAGGTATGGGACAGCCAAATCTTCACACTGGTCATCATCCCTGTATCATTCCCAATGATAAGGATGTCATCTACATAAAGCACGATGAACACAATGGCGCTCCCACTAAGCTTCTTGTACACACAAGGTTCATCAGGATTCTGCACAAAATCATAACTCTTTATGGTTTCGTCAAATCTGAAGTTCCAACTACGAGAAGCTTGCTTGAGCCCATAGATGGATTTCTTCAGCTTGCATATTTTGCCATCCTCAGTCATGAAGCCTTGGGGCTGCTCCATGTAGATATCCTCCTCGAGGTATCCATTGAGGAAAGCCGTCTTGACGTCCATCTGCCAGATGTCGTAGTCAAGATATGCAGCTATAGCTAGCAGTGCCCTGATGGATTTAAGCATAGCCACAAGAGAGAATGTCTCATCGTAGTCGATGCCTTCTCTCTGTGTAGCCCTTGGCTACGAGCCGTGCCTTGAAAGTCTCTACTTTCCCATCAGGTCCCCTCTTTCTCTTGAAGATCCATTTGCACCCAATGGGTTTTACCCCTTTAGGTGGATCCTCTAGGGTCCATACACCATTCTTATGCATGGAGTCAATTTCTGACTTCATTGCTAGCATCCATCTATCCATGTCATGATCCGCGAGTGCTTCATCAAATGAAGTAGGATCACAGTCAGTTTCACCTGACACATGGAATCCATACCTTTCAGGTGGTGCAACCACCCTCGAACTCCTTCGAAGAGGTATGGGTGTATCATCTTTATTTACTTTTTCAGTTTCTGGTTCAGGAAGCTCAGAATCCTCAGGAGATTCAATGAGTTCCTTTACTTCATATTTATCTTGACCCTTAAGGAAATCATTCTCCAGAAATTTCACATCTCTAGAAACAAAAACCTTCTGAGTCTCAGGGTCACAGAGTTGGTATCCAATACCATCTCTAACATACCCTATGAAGTAACACTCACGAGAGCGAGATTCTAGCTTGCTTGCATCCACATTCTTTGCATGGACCAAGCAACCCCAAACCCTCAAGTGATTAACACTAGGTTTGGTTCCATACCACAGCTCATGAGGAGTCTTAGGTACAGATTTGCTAGGAATCTTATTTAGGATATATATTGCAGTCTCTACTGCATATCCCTAGAAACTAAGTGGTAAATGTGCTTTGCTCATCATTGAACGAACCATATCCATGATGGTTCTGTTGCGTCTTTCAGCAACACCATTAAGTTGGGGAGTTCCAGGAGGAGTGAGATTGGAAATAATTCCATTCTCTTTAAGGTATTCCTTAAATTCATCTGATAGGTATTCGCCACCTCGATCAGATCGAATTCGTTTAATCTTCCTATCAGTTTGGTTCTCAACCAAAGCCTTGAATTCTTTGAACTTTTCAAAGGTTTCAGACTTATGACGTAATAAGAAGATAAACCCGTATCGCGAATGGTCATCAATAAACGTCAAATAATATCGATATCCATTTCGGGTCGCGGTACTGAAGGGACCACATACATCAGTATGTATTAGGTCAATAATACCTTCACATCTTGTAACCTTGTTACGAAAAGGCATCCTGGTCATTTTTCCTTGAATGCAATTCTTGCAAGTAGGCAAAGGTTGAACCTGTAGAAAATCTAAAGGTCCATCCTTAATTAATCTATTGATCTTATCAACAGACAAATGACCAAGCCTTTGATGCCAAATATCATTTGAGAGATTTTCATTCTCCCTGGATCTTTTAGGGTTTTTATTAGTGCTTGTAACATTCATAACACATTTATCAATGCATAATTCATAGAGTCCTCCAGAAGTCAAAATACCATCTGCAATATATTTATCATAACGGTTTATGACTAATTTATTACAGAACAGGAATGAATACCCACTTCTAACTAACTTAGATACATATATTAGATTCCTTCTGACTTCAGGTACATAAAGACACTCTTTAAGTACTAGGACTCTACCACTAGATAATGATAGTCGACAAGTCCCGACGGCGACTGCTGCAACACTTGCATCAGATCCCATCTGGATGACTATCTCCCCTTCTTCAAGCTGTCTAGTTTCCTGAAACAAATGCAACAAATTGCATACATGAACAGAAGCACCAGAATCAACTACCCAACTTCCTTCTCGTCCAACGAGAAAGCTGGTTTCAATGATAAGAGTAGATTTCATACCTGCTGGGGCTTTACCTTTGTCGACCGACTTCAGGTAATCCGGGCAATTACGCCTCCAGTGCCCCGGCTTCTTGCAGTGGTGACAGACGTCGGTTTTCTTCGACGCCATTAAAGTGGATGCATTGGAAGATGAGGCAACACTTTGTCCCTTCTTCTCTCTTCTGGGCCGGGCCCTTCCGAGAACCTTGCTTCTGACCGCGCTTCCCTTTGACATGTGCAACCATTGCAGTGCTAGAGGGACCATCTTTCTTCATTACGTCTTCTGCAGACTTTAATGCAGCAAGAAGCCCAGCATTTGTCAGTTCCAGCTTATTCATGTGGAATGACACCACAAAGTTATTGAAAGATTTGGGCAATGACAGCAGAATGAAATCAGATTGCATGTCTGCATCCATCGTCGCCCCCAGAGTCTCAAGCTCCGACAAGTACCCAAACATTTTGAGTACATGCTCGCGGACCGAGGTCCCTTCCTGCATCTTGCAGCGAATGAGATCTTTCATAACATTGTACCGCTGGGTGCGGTTAATGTCACCAAACATATCCTTTAGATTCTGCATGATATCCTGGCAAGTACTCATCTCCACATGTTGCTTCTGAAGAACATTGGAGAGAGAACCTAAGATATAGCACCTAGCCAAGACATGATCTTCATCATACTTGTCATTATAGGCTTTGTCTTCCTTAGATTTAGGGTTTTCGAGTTTGTTTTCAGAGAGCACATAACTAATACGCTCTGCCGAAAGCACAAGCTCCAAATTACGGATCCAATCCGAGTAATTTGGTCCGGTCAATTGGTTGACCTCCAGAAGCCTGTTCAGTGGGTTCATGGCCTTCATTTTCTGAAATTGAGAATGCACTATATGAGAACATATAATCATATATTTAATTTTATTTGATTAAGGCATTTTAAATCAAATTAGTCTTGCTATGTCAACTATGAAAGCTTATTCCCTTATTCACTTTCAAAGTAGGAGATATACTTACCGATATATCTGAAGCAAGAACTGGGATCTCCTCTTTATCTTTGTTACATCCCAATAATATGAGAAACTGTAACTCCAATAAAGAGAAGCGGGAACACATTCCGCCTTGCAAGTCCAACTTGCATTCCCAATTCGGTCTTTAATACCCAGGCCCACCACCTCTAAGGTGATGTTGACCTGTCATTAATTGAACCAACCGTCAACAGGATTAGAACTCGCTATACGCAATCCAATATTGCCCCAATAATATGAGGATCCGATATTGGGGTCACTACGCATACGGCCTTACTCTTTCGAGAAGCAAAGAGTTCGATCCAGATGCGCTTGTATATAGGAGCTGTCACTACGTACATGCGTCTCCTATATACAATCCCTGGCGACGGAAACCCTTCGCCTTGACGGGAGACCATGGATGTCACTTATGTGATCCTCCATCTCTTATTCAAATTTAATTAATTACTATGAATCTCATTCATATAATTAATTCTTCCAAGGGAATTATTAACTCTAATCATATTAGAGTATTCTCAATTGGATATAATTAACTTAATCATATTAAATTAATTATCAATCTAATTTAGTCAATCAAACTTAATTTTATGCTTGAATATACATATATGATATTATTCTCAAAGTACGTATTAATTCGAATTTTAATAATTAGAAAAATACATCATAATCCCTCGTACATTATCCCAGCCCTACCCGCTGTCATGGCCAGTACCGGCGGGAGTGGGGCGGACCACATACGTTGCAACCCGCTGACCCAGCGATCCCCGACTAGACACCATATCCACCTCAGGAAAGGATAATGCCAAATTGATTATTTTGTACTTGAGATGATCATCGGTTCTTCAACCGAAATTATACCATATAGTAATCAAAACAATTTTGATTTTAAGGAAATTTGCTAGGCAAATTCCCAAGTCCTATTCAAGCAAGAAGTTTGATGATTGTAATTCCAATTAAGGTTTAGGTCAAATCTAATCAACTAAATGGTTGGGGCCAAGTCAATTAGGCAAATAATCATGTTTCAATATTTCACAAATATTTTTCAAGATTATTTCACGAAATTAACAATTAATTTCACTAATTGACAATCACTTGGTTCTATATTTAGAAAACAATTTCAGCAGTGACCCCTACTTACTAAAATTGGCGTATCTCAATCATATTAAATCCAAATTAAGCAAAGTCAATTTCTAAAGTTTGATAATTTGATTTAGGACAGAATCTAAGTGGTGTTTCACGCATTTCGAGGCAAGTCTAAACAGTAATTAACATTTTAATCACGTTCAGATTCACAGTTCCCGCAACAGTGCATACATGTTCATTAAAACGACCATATCTCGAGCATACGAAATCCGATTTACGCAAACTCAGATCCTATGGTTTCCTTATTTAATGGGGAACATAATCCAAGTATAAAATTCGTGTTTAAACAATTTAAATAGTGCCTAATTGTTTTACTAAACAGATCTGCGAAATCAAATGCGATGAAAACTTTCGCGACCTTTGCGAACCCAAGTCGTCCTTGGTTAACGAATCACTATTCGAAACCGTCGACCTAAGGCTCTGATACCACTTTAAAGGATATGGAGATATCCTCAAGCGCATCACGGAAGCGTGAGCGTCGTATCGGATACGACGAAGAATGACTAGTCGTACTAGTTGTTCGGTGCAACGGAATTTAAAAAATTTTATTCGATGAAACCACATGATCCAAGAACCATTCTCGGATCATTTCATCTATAAGCACAACAAGTATAATGCAATACCTCTTGAAGCGTGGTTGATCGAGTCTCTAAGAGAAGAGACCTCCTGTCTCAAGTCCGATCGTCGGAGAGATCGCTTGCGAGCGCGGGGATGAACCGCAGTGTCCTCGCAATCCAAGAAGTTGATCCAAGCGCAGTTGCTCCTGATCTCGTCGCACAAGATCGAACGTCTCCTTCGCGGGCGAGGCACTCGAAGTAGACGGAGAACCGCAGAGCGTCGAAGCGGTAGCACGAAGGCGAGGGCGACGACGATTCCCTCCACTAGGGTGGACGACCACCAAGAGGAAGAGGGAGAGAGGGCTGTCGAGTATGAGAGAAAGAGAGAGAGAGAGATTTGCTACAATAGCATGTGTAAAGAGAGAGCCAAGAGTGCCTCTCTATTTATAGGGTTTTGGGATCCATGGATCTCAATCCATGTGTCATATAAAATCAATGGTTGAGATTGATTTATGACAATCCAATGGTCAAGATTGTTGTTGGTAAAAGCCAACAACTTGTGATTTAATTTTGATTAAATATATTTGATAAATCAAATATATATTAATACCAAATTAAACCAACTAAATAAGGAGTGAAAAAACAATTGAGAGCCTCCTTCCCTATTGGGAGGAGTGGACGGCCACCTATTCCATAAAGGAATTGGTGCCGCCCCCCTCTTCCCATATGGGGAGGGCAATCCCATGGATTCCCATGGGATTGCATATCTCCTTGTTTTTCTCTCAACTTATTTTCCAACAATTATTCACCAAAAAATAATTCTCAATTAATTTTGGGAATATTGCAATCTTGACATTGGAATATTGTGAATCACATTAACAACCCAAAACAAAAAGTAATTTACATTTTCAATTAATTAGACAATGTGTATACAAGACACATTAATAATTAATCTACTAATATTAATTATATTTAACTCTCTCTAATACATTATAAATCACATTTATAATATATTAGGAATAATTGGATATTACTATCCACATTATTCATATCCATAATAATTAAACCACATTTAATTATATTGGATAATTTCTCATACATCATGATAATTAAATCACATTTAATTATCAACTTCTCTTTGCTTAGATCTCATGGAATTGTTCTCAAACCATTTAAGAACAATGCTATTTCTCCTCAGATACTTGGAGATAAGGACAGGGCGATTGTATTGTTCCACGTATAGTGACTTGGATATTGAGATCACATCTCAAATCCAGATCCCATGGACCTCTCATAGATGCTTGATTAAATCAAGACCGTAAACCTAATCTTCTCATTGCATCTGAATCTCATTCAGATCAATGTCCAGTACATGGACTAAGATTAGGTCACTTCTCTCATGAGAGGAGTCACTAAAATCCAGACCTGTTTCATCACTCCCTCGGAATGGAAGCGTCATGGTTATACAATCGTTTATGATCAAATCACCCTTCAGGTATTCCTAATACCTGCACATCCTGCATACTGGAAGACTCATGATCATCATGAAGATAAAGATCACTTTTACACTGTCATCTTCATAATCTGATCATTAAGTTTCTCAATCTTGGTCCTTGGGATATGGTACATATCATATGCTTTCACAAAGCATATATCTTACCTTCAAATTCATATCACGCTTCTAAAGAATGATGACCATGCATGGAATTTGGTCAATCCCAATACCTCATGAGTGAGCTCATGTCTCCCGGTTCACAAGTGAACCTGTATGATCCCTTTGAGAGATCATATTACTCATATGCCCTTACATGCACACCAGCTCGCCGGTGTATAGACCTTGATTAGGTCATCAACCTATTGGTCTGCCAAATGTACATGCTCAGACATATAGTAATATATCTGTCTCTGGTCAGAGGATGTTTGCCTGTGATGTGACAGTATTCATCATAGGTCTTTGGTTATCTCGATCTTGCTAAGTCAACTCATTGACTCAACTAATCTGATACCTCCGAATCAATATTCCTATGCAGAGGACCTGCATCAAGAGGTCGATCAGATATCAGTCTAATGAGATGGGATTGCCATCTCCCACTCAGACTGGAGATCACTACTTGTTAATCATTGATGATGCTTGATGAGTCCTCTATCTAACTCCTTAGATATTCATCCAAGCATCAGCCTCTATGATTCAATCATTGAATCAACAACTGTGTGATTATCAAGTTGGCCATGGTACATAACCCTTATTGTACAGAGGGACCTTATAGTGCATTCATTCATTCAATATCAGAAAGGGAGTGAAACAAAATCAATAACTTTTATTGATGAATCATTTATTACAATAACATTTATTGTAGGAATGGTTCGCCTCGGGCTCACATTGCTAACGGGTTCTGGTGGAGTGAGCGACTCACGCGAGGTTGCGGCGGACCGACGATGGTAATGGAAGGTGGCATGGGGTGGATCAGACGGAGGAGGAAGTCCAGGTGTATGAATTGCGGTTGGTGGCAGTGCTTTACGTAGCTTCATGCGAAGGTTGATGGGGGGCAGTTGGCAGTGGGGTGATGGTGATGGCGACCATGCCGGCAGCCTTTTTTGTAAAGCATTAATGATTTCTTTTCTTTCTTTTTTGTAATTTTTTGAAATCCTTGTACCTGCAACGCAATCAAATACAAAAATTGACTCGAGCACGACGACTCGATCAAAAATTATTGGACATAAAATGTGAATGAAGATGGTCCGGCAGTTGTGATGGAAGGACCGTGTCTCTAGCCTCTATGCGTGGTCGGTGGTGATAGATTATGTGAGATAGAATAAGAACATGGGTAGATCGAGAATATGAGATGGAAGATCGAATCAGATCGGATTCAAATTTGGCGATTGATTAAAAACTACGTCTTGAGGTTCACAAAATAAGATTTAAAACTTATCGACAAATTTAAAGCTGAAAATTAAACCTAAAGTTATCTAAATAAAAGATTGAGAATAAAATGGAATGGATCTCACTGTGGAGTATATGAATGTCATTATGGCCTCTATGACGATCGCCTCGCTGTCACCGGACGATCGGAGGTTGGGCACCTTTCTACAAGAAAATGGCTCTTGGAGATTAGGCCCCTCTCCAAAAGATTGATCCAATGTGAATGAGGGAAGAGGAGACAAATAAATAAGAATAAAAAAATATTTGAACTTCAAAATTTGAATTGAGAGAAAAAAATGAATAATGTTCATGGTGGAATTAATAAAATAAATAAATAAATTTTTTTCGAAATTATATTAATTAAAATAATAATAAATATTAAATACTTAATGAGCTACCTTAATGGTTGGTTAATTAAGGAATTAATTAAATTATATACATATGATACATTATTTATAGAAATAAATAAATAAATAAATAATTTTCATCACTTTACTAATTTAAATAATATATGTTAATTATTTAATTTTTTGTGGTGGTTCTTTGAGGAAATTAATTATATATAACATATACATATGGTATATTATACATATAGTTAAATAAGGAAACTATGTTATTTTAATTTTTTAAAAAAATATTTTTATTTTAAATAATTATTATAAAAAATATACAATTATTTACAAATACATTATGTATAAAAATAAATATGGATAAATATATACAATAAATAAATGGTAAAATTACAAAAACCGTCCTAGAAAACCATCTTTTAAACTGTAACTCAAAAATTTATGAAACCACTACCATTTTAAAGATATTTAATTTAGAATACAATGAAAGTGAGTTTGATTCAATTTTAGTTCATATGGAGCCGGAATCGGTCTTTCAATTATCACTTTACGATTTTTTCCTAGTGTGGTTACTTTTATTCTGTATACGATTTATTTTACAATTATTTTTATTATTTAGAAAATATTTTTATTTATAGCTTTTGTTTAGAAAAAAGTTAATTTGAGGTCAATTTATGGACAAATAAAATAATGTAAGTTACATACAAATATACATAAAATAAATGAAAAGTATTTACAATTTTTTGGATTTTCTGATTAAAGACCCTATCTCCCCCTATTTTATTCCTAGTCGATCAGTTCAAGTCTTGACCTTCTCTCGGGGTTTGGATCAGCCTGTATTTGTTGCATATATACAGCCTTTTATTTTATTTATTTTTCTTTATTTTTTCTTTATTTATTTTAGGTTAAAATAATAATAAAAGTACAATATTTACACACAGATGTAGGTTAGTAAGAATATGGATTTAGTAACACATACATGTATTTTATTAGGGATTTTAATCTAAAACGAATGGATAAAAATGATGAAATGCATATTCATCAACTTCTAAATAAAACTCGACCCTAAAATAAACGTAAAGGAAAAAATCGTGTTTTGGGAAGAGTATCCCCCTCATTGATTTATTTTTCTTGCAAGTGAGAGAGGGACGAACACTAGGATAGAGTTAAGCTAGGATTTTCATGTAGAGTACTGGTTTTATAAAAACGATTAGCTACTTCTCAGTGAGGAAATGCGGGTAGCCGGTAAACGGTCCGAATTCCCTTATTAGAGTGGGAGGTTTGGAGGACAATGTGTAAGGCTCCATCCTCAAGTAACGGGTAGCCGTATTTTTACGGTATATACTTACTTCCATACTGGCTGAAAGTAGGTGCAACTAGTCGTAAGAACATGGTCTGTCTGTAGGGGAATACATGCACCTAACAACTCGTCAACTCTTTCCAATATTGTATTCTCACCAAACTCTAAAAATTGACAAGATAATTGACTGAACCTTCATGGTCTTCACATTGCATTGAGTTGGTGAATTGGGGGGTTTGTTTTGTGTAGTGATTGTTAGTTCTAGAGATCCTTCCGCGCAATTTGCACCTTCTACTCATTTTCTCTCTTGTATTGACCTTCGTGCTCTCACAACCTGCCAACTAATTTTGATGATGTCAGACTGGAGTATTTCTCGTTCGGACTTTGCGAACTCATTCCACACTCCAATCCATTCATCCTCTATTCAGGGACACTCACTTTTCGAATATTCCTCTTTCTCTACTTCACCGTTCACCTCATCCATCAACCTATTATTTGAGATTGGCTCGAATATCGAACTAGTAATTGAGAATCCATCATTTCTAAGGACTAATCAAGTGTCATGCACATTTTCGGAGTCAGATTCTGGACACTTGATGCCACCCAAGGGCAAGGGATCCATGGCTGAATAGACTGAAATCAACAACACCATGTTAGCCTCTATTCAGTCAATTCAAGCTCAGTTAACAGAACAGGATAACTTTCATACCGCATTGAGAAATATGATTCTCGAGCTGAGGCATGACATACAAGATAGGAGAGAGAAGGATATAAACAATGGAGGAGGTGGGAATGGGGGAGAAGCCTTTTGATAGAACCGGTGGCAAAGCTTATACTAAAGGATGCCTATAATCCATGGACAGGATAAACAAATTCATGGATTCAAATTCCTGCAATTCATGGACATTTTGAGCTTAAGCCCACAATTTTAGCACTTCTCCCAATATTCCATGGAAATATTAATGAAGAGCCTTATGTACACCTCCAACATCACATTTGTGGAACAGTACACTACCCAAATGTCCCATTAGAGGTAGTGAAGATGACATCCCTCCCATTCAGTCTGATGGACAAGCTTTGTATTGGATAAATCACTTAGGAAGGGTTGTCACTACTTGGGAAGAGTTGAGGTCCGCATTTCTGAACAAATATTACCTGCTCAGACGACTCAACCAAATGCGACTCCTGATTGCTAACTTCTCCCAGATGTCTCATAAAGCCTATTCATGAGGCATGGGAAAGATTCAAAGACTTAACAGAGAAGTGCCCCATCACGATATTCCAAAGACAAGCCTTGTGCAAAATTTCTTTGGGGATTTAAGCATAGAAAATCAGAAGCTGGTAGATGCCGCTTGTGGGGGGATTCACTTTAATACAGACAAGGATGTCCTTTATCAAGTCTTTGAGGAGATGGAGGAGAGCTCAACTGCTCTTTCTTCCTTACGTGCTTTTCAGAAGCACCCCATCACCTCTTCTACAGTACCCCACAAAGCTGTAAACATGACAACATCACATCAAGTGGATAGGGTGGACAATTCTGATCTGACCATCATTGGGAACCACCTATCCAAAGTGGACATCATCGAGAAGCGATCTAAGGAGTTTGAGAAGCTCCAAGTGATCGAATAAAGGATGAAGAACCTGGACAAGCTGGATGAGATAACAAAGCACCTGAAGCTTATTGTGAGTACAATCAACATAGTCTACAGTGTAACATCCGAGAACTCTATTAGGGAGAGTACTTCTTCCCAGCAGGGCACCGATGGACCTTCCACAATTCAGCACATATATTATGTACAGACTCCGAACCATGTCCCGCAACAGTCATAACCTATGTGCCGTACCAGCAGGAAGTCCTATATATTCCTGAGCAGTAGGCTCCACCTCCACCTATCATTCAGGAGGTGAATGGTATCTGGTTCAACCGTGAGCAGAACCAACCCCATCCGACAGGGCAAGGCCAGTTGGGGTCACAGCAGGGTCAGAGACCTGCCCACTAGTTCATGGAGGCAGACAACATTACCTGCACCAGCAATTCCAGCCTCACTGTCAGTCTCCACCACAGTTCCAAAACTGGACTAGGCCAACAACAACAGTCTGCATATTTTCCTCATCCTCACTAATAGCATACTGCATTTTATGGACATTACCCACATCCTCGTCCTCCTCATTATCAGCATCATTATGGTTACCAACAACCTCCACACTATCAGTCTTAGCGACAGCCTGCCATTGAGCATCCAAAGACCCCTTCGGCGAATCCTGCACTGGATCAACTTGCACTGCTCATGAAGAACATGAACGAACTAACTCAGAGGACCGACGACCTGACCACGACAAAGACATTGATTCCTGCATAGGTCGAAGCGAATCACAACAATTTCAGACGCAAGGAGCAGGTATCCCATGACCCATCCACATCCGAGACATGTATGGCCCTTGATTTTACATGTTTATCTGACGCCATTCATCTCAGGAGCGGTAGGAGATTGCAACTTCCTGCACAACAGTTACGGTTAGGTGATCGAGTCTTTGAGAAAGCTTCATCTTCTACATCATCTTCTTCACTAGTAGTTAAGAGGTCATGTACAACAATACCCGAGTCTTGAGTTCCACCATCTACACCCCCACCTTCACCTTCACAAGACATATGCAGATCACCATCAGTAAGGGAGAATATACCAATCACGGATTCTTCCTCTTCACTAGCAATAACATCCCGAATTATTTTAGATTCTGGTTTTCCTTTACCTACAACACTATACAAACTGATTCTACTTGTCCTATTATAAATGAGGATCCACTTTGAATAATGGAAATGAGCATTTAAACATTTCTTATGATTCTATGCCATTTCCTTCTGCTCTAAAATCTAAAAAAAATCCAAAAATTAAAAACAATCCTATCTGATCATGGAGTGGTTGAGATCTTACAGAACATCTTTTTAGAGATGTCACTCCATAAGGCCATGGAGTACATGCCTGCAGTGAAAAAGGGAATAAAAGAGGCATGTACACAAAAGCATCAACCAAGGCAGAACAGATGAAAGAAAATAGAAAAGCACATCTTGACCATGGTCACAGTTCAAGCCATCAACAATCTCCCGCCTAAAAAGAAAGATAAGGGAGCACCTCACATCTGTTGCCAAATATTCGATCGTGAATTCGATCGCAATCTCCTCGATAGCGGTTCCTCTATTAATCTCATGCCATCCTTGAAGGATATGGAATAATCCTCAAGCGCATCACGGAAGCGTGAGCGTGTATCGAATATGATGGAGAATGATTAGTCGTACTAGTTGTACGGTGCAGCAGAATTTAAAATTTTTCATGCGATGAAACCACACGACCAAAGAACGACTCTCGGATCGTTTCATCTATAACAACAACAAGTATAAAGGAATACCTCTTGAAGCGTGATTGATCGAGTCTCTACGAAAAGAGACCTCCTCTCATGTCCGATCGTCGGAGAAGAAGCCTGCGAGCGCGGGGATGAGTCGCGTTGTCCTCGCAATCCAACGAGTTGATCCAAGCATGGTGAACTCCTGATCTCGTCGTACGAGATCGAATGTCTCCTTCGTGAGTGCATCACTCCAAGAAGACGGAGAACCGAAGAACGTCGAAGTGGCGGCGTGGTGGCATAGGCGACGACGATGATCTCCCCTAGGGTTTGGTGGACGGCCGCCAAGTAGAGGGAGAGAGAGTTGGCGTGTGTGGAGAGAAAGAAAGAGAGATATGTGCTTCCAAAAGCATGTACAAGAGAGCATGGTATGCCTCTCTATTTATAGGGTTCTAGGATCCATGGAATTCAATCCATGGGACATATAAAATCAATGGATGAAATTGATTTATGTCAATCCAATGGTCAAGATTGTTGTTGGTAAAAACCAACAACTTATGATTTAATTTATATAAAATATATTTGACAAATCAAATATACATCAATCCTAAAATTAAATCAATCAAATAAGGAAGAAATGACATGGAGATTACATCTCCCATTTCAACATGGTGGACGGCCACCGATTCCAAGTAGGACTTGGTAGCCATCCACATGTTATCATGTGGAGGCAATCTCATGAGATTTCATGAAATTGCATATCTCCATGTATTTCTCCTTTATTTAATCTCAACAACTTTTGTTGTGATTTATTCTCCAAAATAATTCATAATTAATTTTGAGAATATTGCAATCTTGCCATTGGAAAATTGTGAATCACATTCACAACCCAAAACAAAATATAATTTACATTTTCAATTAATTAAGCAATGTGTATCCAATACACATTAATAATTAATCAACAAATATAAATTATAATTAGCTCTCTCTAATACATTATAAAGTCACATTTATAATATATTATGAATAATTAGATATTGCTATCCACATTATTCTTATCTATAATAATTAAATCACATTTAATTATATTGGATAATTCCACATACATCATGATAATTAAATCACATTTATTTATCAACTTCTCAATGCTTAGATCTATGGAATTATTCTTGAACCCTTCAAGAATAATGTTATTTCTCCTCAGATACTTGGAGATAAGGACAGGACGATTGTATTGTTCCACGTATAGTGACTTGGATATTGAGATCACATCTCAAATCCAGATCCCATGGACCTCTCATAGATGCTTGATTAAATCAAGGCAGTAAACCTAATCTTCTCATTGCATCTGAATCTTATTCAGATCAATGTCCAATACATGGACTAAGATTAGGTTACTTCTCTACTGAGAGGAGTCACTAAAATCCAGACCTGATTCATCACTCCCTCGGAATGGAAGTGTCATGGTTATATAATCGTTTATGATCAAATCACCCTCAGGTATTCCCAATACATGTACATCCTGCATATTGGAAGACTTATGATCATCTTGAAGATATAGATCACTTTTACACTGCCATCTTCATGGTTTGATCACTAAGTTTCTCAATCTTGGTCCTTGGGATTTGGTACAAATCGTATGCTTTCACAAAGCATATATCTTACCTTCAAATTCATGTCATGCTTCCGAAGCATGATGACCATGCATGGAATTTGATTAGTCCCAATACCTCATGAGTGAGCTCATGTCTCCCGGTTCACAAGTGAACCTGTATGATCCCTTTGAGAGATTGTATTACTCATATGTCCTTACATGCACACCAGCTCGTCGGTGTATAGACCTTGGTTAGGTCATCAACCTCTTGGTCTGCCAAATGTACACACTCAAACATATAGCAATACATCTGTATCTGGTCAGAGGATGTTTGCCTATGATATGACAGTATTCATCATAGGTATTTGGTTATCTCGGTCTTGTTAAGTCAACCCATTGACTCAACTAATGTTATACCTCCGAATTACTATTCCCATGCAGAGGACCTGCATCAAGAGGTCGATCAGATATCGGCCTAATGAGAAAGGATTGCCATCTCCTACTCATGCTGGAGATCATCACTTGACAATCATTTGATGATGCTAGATGAGTTCTCTATCTAACTCCTTAGATATTCATCCAAGCATCAACCTCTATGATTAATCAATGAATCAACAACTGTATAATTATCAAGTTGGCCATGGTACATAACCCATATTGTACAGAGGGACCTTATAGTGCATTTATTCATTCAATCTCAGAAAGGGAGTAAAACATAATCAATAACTTTTATTGATAAATCATTTATTACAATAACATCTATTACAGGAATGGTTCGCCTCGGGCTCACATTGCTAACAATCTCCCACTAGCCCTCAAAACCATTCAGGAACAATCCTTAAACCCATACTCATTACATGCTGGTCGAAAACCTTCTGTGTCAGAGGTTTGGTAAGAGGATCAACAACGTTGTCGGCAGAGGCCACCTTGGTGATGATAATGTTACAACGCTTTTGAATCTCCCGAATGATGTGGTATTTCCTTTCTACGTGCTTGCTCTTCTGATGCCATCTGGTTTCCTTGGCCTGGGCAATGTCTCCCGTGTTATCACAGAGTAGCGGGATGGGAGTATCAGAGGAAACTACACCAAGCTCCAGGACGAACTTGCGCAACCACACCGCCTCCTTTGCATCATCCGATGCGACAATGTACTCAGCTTCTGTCATTGAATCTGCTGTAGTGTCCTGCTTCTTGCTTCTCCAGCTCACAGCACCACCATTCAACAGGAATACAAACCCTGATGTCGACTTTCGATCATCAATATCTGATTGGAAGTCAGAATCTGTATATCCCAAGACTTGGAGATCTCCATCTCCATAGACCAAGATGTGATCTTGCGTCCGTCTCAGATATTTGAATATGTTCTTTACTACATTCCAGTGTTGTTATCCATAGCAAGATTGGTAACGACTTACCACTCCCACTGCATGGCAGATATCTGGCCTAGTACACATCATGGCATACATTAAGCTTCCTACAGCTGATGCATAAGGGCATCCGGCCATGACTTTCTTTTCCTCAACAGTTTGAGGAGCCATTCCTTTAGACAGGTGGATACCATGTCTTAAGGGTAGGAATCCTTTCTTGGAACTATCCATACAGAATCGTTCGAGAATCTTCTTTATGTATCCATGTTGTGACAATCCCAATATCCTCTTCTCTCGGTTTCTGAACAACTTCAGACCCAAGATGTAAGAGGCTTCTCCAAGATCTTTCATCTCAAAGGTATGGGATAGCCAAATCTTCACACTGGTCATCATCCATGTATCATTCCCAATGATAAGGATGTCATCTATGTAAAGCACAATGAACACAATGGCGCTCCCACTAAGCTTCTTGTACACACAAGGTTCATCAGGATTCTGCACAAAATCATGACTCTTTATGGTTTCGTCAAATTTGATGTTCCAGCTACGAGAAGCTTGCTTGAGCCCATAGATGGATTTCTTCAGCTTGCATACTTTGCCATACTCAGTTATGAAGCCATGGGGCTGCTCCATATAGATATCCTCCTCGAGGTATCCATTGAGAATAGCCGTCTTGACGTCCATCTGCCAGATGTCGTAGTTAAGATATGCAGCTATAGCTAGCAGTGTCCTGATGGATTTAAGCATAGCCACAGGAGAGAATGTCTCATCGTAGTCGATGCCTTCTCTCTGTGTGTACCCCTTGGCTACGAGCTGTGCCTTGAAAGTTTCTACTTTCCCATCAGGTCCCCTCTTTCTCTTGAAAATCCATTTACATCCAATGGATTTTACCCCTTTAGGTGGATCCTCTAGGGTCCATACACCATTCTTATGTATGGAGTCAATTTCTGATTTCATTGCTAGCATCCATCTATCCATGTCATGATACGCGAGTGCTTCATCAAATGAACTAGGATCATTGTCAGTTTCACTTGACACATGGAATCCATACCTTTCAGGTAGTGCAACCACCCTCGAACTCCTTCGAAGAGGTATGCGTGTTTCATCTTTATTTACTTCTTCAGTTTCTGGTCTAGGAAGCTCAGAATCCTCAGGGGATTCTATGAGTTCCTCTACTTCACTTTGTCTTGACCTTTAAGGAAATCATCCTCCAGAAATTTCACATCTCTAGAGACAAAAACCTTTTTGGGTCTCAGGTTAATAGAGCTGGTATCCAATACCATCTTAAACGTACCCAATGAAGTAACACTCACGAGTGCGAGATTCTAGCTTACTTGCGTCCATGTTCCTCGCATAAACCAAGCAACCCCAAACCCTCAAGTGATTAACACTAGGTTTGGTTCCATACCAGAGCTCATGAGGAGTCTTAGGTACAGATTTGCTAGGAATCTTATTCAGGATATATATTGCAGTCTCTACTGCATATCTTCGGAAACTAAGTGGTAAATGTACTTTGCTCATCATTGAACGGACCACATCCATGATGGTCATGTTGCGTCTTTCAGCAACACCATTAAGTTGGGGAGTTCTAGGAGTAGTGAGATTGGAGACAATTCCATTCTCTTTAAGGTATTCCTTGAATTCATCTGAGAGGTACTCACCGCCTTGATCAGATCGAATTCGTTTAATCTTCCTATCGGTTTGGTTCTCAACCAAAGCTTTGAATTCTTTGAACTTTTCAAAGGTTTCAGATTTATGACGTAATAGGAAGACAAACCCGTATCACGAATGGTCATCAATAAATGTCAAATAATATCGATATCTATTTTGAGTCGCGGTACCGAAGGGATCACATACATCGATATGTATTAGGTCAATAATACCTTCGCATCTTGTAACCTTATTACCGAAAGGCATCCTAGTCATTTTACCTCGAATACAATGTTCACAGGTAGATAAAGATTGAACCTGTAGAAAATCCAAAGGTCCATCCTTTATCAATCTATCAATTCTATCAACAGATAGATGGCCAAGCCTTTGACACCAAATCATATTTGAATGATTTTTATTATCCCTGAATCTTTTAGGGTTTTTATTAGTGGTTGTAACATTCATGACATGCTCATTAATGCACAATTCATAGAGTCCACTAGAAGTCAAAATACCATCTGCAATATATTTATCATAATGATTTATGACTAATTTATTACATAAAAGGAATGAATATCCACTTCTAACTAGCTTAGATACAGATATCAAATTCCTCCCGACTTCTGGTACATAAAGACACTCTTTAAGTACTAGGACTCTACCACTAGATAATGATAGCCGACAAGTCCCGACGGTGACTGCTGCAACTTTTGCATCAGATCTCATCTGGATGACTATCTTCCCTTCTTCAAGTTTTCTAGTTTCCTGAAACAAATGCAACAAATTGCATACATGAACAGAGGCACCAGAATCAACAACCCAACTTCCTTCTCGTCCAACGAGAAAACTGGTTTCAATGATAAAAGTAGATTTCATACCTGCTGGGGCTTTACCTTTGTCGATCGACTTCAGGTAATCCGGGCAATTACGCCTCCAGTGCCCTAGCTTTTTGCAGTGGTGACAGATGTCGGTTTTCTTCGACACCATTAGAGTGGATGAATTGGAAGATGATCCAACACCTTGTCCCTTCTTCTTTCTCTTCTGGGTCGGGCCCTTCCGAGAACCTTGCTTCCCTTTGACCTGTGCAACCATTGCACTGCCAACGGGACCATCTTTGTTCATTACATCTTCTGTAGACTTTAGTGCAGCAAGAAGCCCAACGTTTGTCAATTCCAACTTGTTCATGTGGAATGAAACCACAAAGTTATTGAAAGATTTGGGCAATGACAGCAGAATGAAATCAGATTGCATGTATGCATCCATGGTTGCCCCAAGAGTCTCTATCTCCGACAAGTACCCAAACATTTTGAGTACGTGTTCACGGACCGAAGTTCCCTCCTGCATCTTGTAGCGAACGAGCTCTTTAATAACATTGTATCACTGGGTGTGGTTAATGTCACCAAACATATCTTTCAGATTATGCATTATCGCCTGGCAAGTACTCATCTCCACATGTTATTTCTGAAGAACATTGGAGAGAGAACCCAAGATATAGCATCTAGCCAAGACATGATCTTCATCATACTTGTCATTATATACTTTTTCTTTCTTTGATTTAGGGTTTTTATGCTTGTCTTCTGAGAGCACATAACTTATGCACTCAGCCGAGAGAATAAGCTTCAAATTACGGATCCAATCTGAGTAATTCGATCCGGTCAACTGGTTGACCTCCAGAAGCCTGCTTAGTGGGTTTATGGACTTCATTTTTTGAAATTAAGAATGCACTATATTAGAACATATAATCATACATTCAATTTATGATTTGATTAAGGCATTTTTAATCAAATTAGTCTTGCTCTGTCAACTATGAAAGTTTATTCCCTTAATTACTTTCAAAGTAAGAGATATACTTACCGCTATATCTCAAGCAAGAACTGGGATCTCCTCTTTATCTTTGTCATATCCCAATAATATGAGAACCTATGACTCCAATAAAGAGAAGCGGGAACACATTCCTCCTTGCAAGTCCAACTTGCATTTCCCAATTCGATCTTTAATATCCGAGCCCACCGCCCTTAAGGTGATGTTGACCCATCATTAATTGAACCAACCGTCAACAGGAATACAACTCGCTATGCACAATCCAATATCGTCCCAATAATATAAGGACCCGATATTAGGGTCACTACGCATACGTCCTTACTCTTTCGAGAAGCAATGAGCCCGATCCAAATGGATCATATGCTGGAGTTGTCACTTCAGACAGGCGTCTCCTACATATAATATCTGGCGACGAAATCCTTCGCCTTGACGGGAGACCATAGATGTCACTTGTGTGATCCTCCATTTCATATTCAAATTTTAATTAATTATTATGAATCATATTAATGTAATTAAATCTTCCAAGAGAATTAACAACTCTATTCATAATAGGTTGTTTTAATTGGACATAATTAATTCAATCATATTAAATTAATTATCAGACCAATTCAATCAATCAAACTTGATTGTTTTACTTGAATATATATATATATATATGGTATTATTCTCAAAGTACGTATTAATTCGAATTTTAATAATTAGAAAATACATCTTTATTTCTTTAGCATTATCAAGTCCCTACCCGTTGTCATGGCCAGTACCGACGAGAGTGGGACGGACCACATACGTTGCAACTCGCGCTCCTAGCGATCTTCGACTAGACACCATATCCGCATCGGGAAAGGATAATGCCAAATAGATCAATTTATACTTGAGATGATCATCAGTTCTTCAACCAAAGTTAAACCATATAGTAATAATTAAAACATTTTTTATTATAAGGAAATTTGCTAGACAAATTCCCAATCCTATTCAAGCAAGGAGTTTGATGATTGCATTTCCAATTTTGATCTAGATCAAATCTAATCAATTTATTGGTTGAGGCCAAGTCAATTAAGGAAATAATCATCTTCCAATATTTCTCAAATATTTTTCATAAGTATTTCTTGAAATTAACAATTAATTTCATTAATTGTCAATCACATGGTTCTTGATTAGGACTGTAATTTCAGCAGTGACCCCTACTTACTAAAATTAACATATCTCAACCAATTTAAATAAAATTTAGACAAAATCAATTTTCAAAGATGGCTAATTTGATTTAGGACAGAATATAAGTGATATTTCATGCATTTCGAGGCAGATCAAAACATTAATTAACTCATTAATCATGTTAAGATTTGCAGTTCCCGCAACAGTGCATACATGTTCATTAAAACAACCATATCTCAATCAAACAGAATCCAAATTACGTAAACTCAGATCCTATGGTTTTCTTATTTAATGGGAAACAAAATTCAAGTTTTTAATTCGTGTTTAAATAATTTAAACAGGGCCGAATTTATTCACTAAATAGAAGTGTGAAAAAATAAATGCGACAAAATCTTTCGCGACCTCTACAAACCCAAGTCGTCCTAGGTTTGCGGATTGTATTCAAAACCTTAAACCTAAGGCTCTGATACCACTTGAAGGATATGGAATAATCCTCAAGTGCATCACTGAAGCATGAGTGTCGTATCGAATATGACGGAGAACGACTAGTCGTACTAGTTGTTTGGTGCAACGGAATTTAAAATTTTTCATGCAATGAAACCACATGATCTAAGAACGATTCTCGGATCGTTTCATCTATAACCACAACAAGTATAAAAGAATACCTCTTGAAGCATGATTGATCGAGTCTCTACGAAAAGAGACCTCCTGTCTCAAGTCCGATCGTCGGAGAAGAAGCTTGCGAGCGCAGGGATGAGTCGCGTTGTCCTCGGAAGCCAACAAGTTTATCCAAGCATGGTGAACTCCTGATCTCGTCGTACAAGATCGAACGTCTCCTTTGTGAGTGCAGCACTCCAAGAAGACGGAGAACCGAAGAACGTCGAAGCGGCAACGCGGTGGCGTAGGCGACGATGACGATCTCCCGTAGGGTTTGGTGGACGGCCACCAAGTAGAGGGAGAGAGAGTTGGCGTGTGTGGGGAGAGAGAGAGAGAGAGAGATGTGCTTCCAAAAGCATGTACAAGAGAGCATGGTATGCCTCTCTATTTAAAGGATTTCAGGATCCATGGATTTCAATCCATGGGACACATAAAATCAATGGATGAGATTGCTTTATGTCAATCTAATGGTCAAGATTGTTGTTGGTAAAAACCAACAACTTATGATTTAATTTAGATTAAATATATTTGATAAATCAAATATACATCAATATTAAAATTAAATCAATCAACTAATGAAGCAATGACATCGAGATTACATCTCCCATGTCAACATGGTGGACGACCACCAATTCCAAGTAGGACTTGGTAGCCGTCCACATGTTACCATGTGGAGGCAATCTCATGAAATTTCATGAGATTGCACATCTCCATGTATTTCTCCTTTATTTAATATCAACAACTTTTGTTGCGATTTATTCTCCAAAATAATTCATAATTAATTTTGAGAACATTCCAATCTTGCCATTGGAAAATTATGAATCACATTCACAACCCAAAACAAAATATAATTTACATTTTCAATTAATTAAACAATGTGTATCCAATACACATTAATAATTAATCAACAAATATAAATTATAATTAGCCCTCTCTAATACATTATAAATCACATTTATAATATATTATGAATAATTGAATATTGCTATACACATTATTCTTATCCATAATAATTAAATCACATTTAATTATATTGGATAATTCCACATACATCATGATAATTAAATCACATTTAATTATCAACTTCTCAATGCTTAGATCTATGGAAGTATTCTTGAAATCAAGAATAATGCTATTTCTCCTCAGATACTTGGAGATAAGGACAAGGCGATTGTATTGTTCCACGTATAGTGACTTGGATATTGAGATCACATCTCAAATCAAGATCCCATGGACCTATCATAGATGCTTGATTAAATCAAGGCCGTAAACCTAATCTTCTCATTGCATCTGAATCTTATTCAGATCAATGTCCAATACATGGACTAAGATTAGGTTACTTCTCTACTGAGAGGAGTCACTAAAATCTAGACCTATTTCATCACTCCCTCGGAATGGAAGCGTCATGGTTATACTATCGTTTATGATCAAATCACCCTCAGGTAATCCCAATACCTGTACATCCTGCATACTGGAAGACTTATGATCATCTTGATGGTTTGATCACTAAGTTTCTCAATCTTGGTCCTTGGGATTTGGTACAGATCATATGCTTTCACAAAGCATATATCTTACCTTCAAATTCATGCCATGCTTCCAAAGCATGACGACCATGCATGGAATTTGATCAGTCCCAATACTTCATGAGTGAGCTCATGTCTCCCGGTTCACAAGTGAACCTGTATGATTCCTTTGAGAGATCGTATTACTTATATGTCCTTACATGCACACCAGCTCGCCGGTGTATAGACCTTGGTTAGGTCATCAACCTATTGGTCTGCCAAATGTATACACTCGGACATATAGCAATACATCTGTCTCTGGTCAGAGGATGTTTGCCTATGATGTGACAGTATTCATCATAGGTCTTTGGTTATCTCGATCTTGTTAAGTCAACCTATTGACTCAACTAATCTGATACCTCTGAATCACTATTCTTATGCAGAGGACCTGCATCAAGAGGTCGATCAGATATCGGCCTAATGAGAAAGGATTGCCATCTCCTACTCAGGCTGGAGATCATAACTTGACAATCATTTGATGATGCTAGATGAGTCCTCTATCTAACTCCTTAGATATTCATCCAAGCATCACCCTCTATGATTAATCAATGAATCAACAGCTGTATGATTATCAAGTTGGCCATGGTACATAACCCATATTGTACAGAAGGACCTTATAGTGCATTTATTCATTCAATCTCAGAAAGGGAGTGAACCAAAATCAATAACTTTTATTGATAAATCATTTATTACAATAACTTTTATTACAGGAATGGTTCGCCTCGGGCTCACATTGCTAACAATCCTCTCTACTCACTATGTTTGGGTTAGGAACTCTTATAACTAGTAGGATGATGCTTCAGTTTGCTGACAGATTGATTAAGAGGCCGGGGGGCATCTTAGAGGACATTATTGTAACGGTTCAAGGAATGAAATTCCCTGTTGATTTTTGTACCATGGATATGGACACACCTACACCGTTACTCCATACCCAATCATACTAGGTTAACCATTCCTCCAAATGGCTGAGGCAATAGTTTATTATGGTACCAAAGAAATCATCTTTCACTCTCGTAGTGATAATGTGAAAATTGAGATGATCTTCGATCCTAGACCATCACCGCCACTAGAAGCAGATGAGAGAGAGAGAGGAAGTTACATCAGATCCAGAGGACTGTGATTTTCTTGCTGAATTATGAGAGACAGATCTTTTCCTTGATTTCATAGATACCCATGAGTTCCTTTCCCAAAAGTACCCTCTGGAAAGCACAATTGACATGAGTTCCCTTGTTGATCCAACTGAGTTGTTTGCTGATGGGCAGTTTGAGCTGATTTCTGAGGATCAACCAGAGTTTTTAGAGGTGCCTATAATTTTCCTTTGACACATCATTCTGAGACTACTATTGATATGTCTCCTTTTGAGAATTCTGAGGTACATATATCTGAGCCATATGCTGAGTTTCCTGAATTATGCACTAATGAAATATATCTTTCTGAAATTATTTCCAAGATATTTGAGCCGTTAGTTGATGATATTATTGATTCTGAACATCATGATGAGCCACTTATTTCTGAACTGAGATCACTCGCTACAGATCTATCTGAGATTCTATGTGCTGAGACATTAGTAGCCATGGTGGGCAGTTCACAGAATACATATCACATACCATCTACCAGTGCAGTAATAGAGGTTATTGTAGAGCCGATTCAAACCCCACCTGAGCTCAAGGTTTTACCTTCAACATTGAAATATGCCTTCCTTGTGCCCCCCTCCCCAAATGTTTCCGGTTATCCTCAGCTCATAGTTGACTATTGAACAAGAATCTCGCATGTTAGAGGTTCTTGAGAGAAACTGCAAGGACATAGGATGGAATATTTCGGATCTTCGCAGGTTAATCCAGCTTTGTGTTCGCATCATATATACCTAAAGGATGATTGTAAACTCTCCCGTGAATGTCAGCGTTGTCTAAATCCAAATCTAAGGGAGGTTTCCATGAGATCAGAAAATGGTGTGATGATGGCTTTATATCCCATTTTAGATTCCAAATGGGTCATCCCTTTACATGCGATCCCGAAGAATTTCGGGATTACTATCATAAAGAATGACTGTGGTGAGGAGTTTCTGACCCGAGTACCTACTTCATGGCGTGTCTGTGTTGATTACCAGTGCTTGAACTCAACTACCAAGAAGGATCACTTTCCGCTGCCCTTTATTGATCAGATTATTGAGAAGTTGACATGGAAAGAGTTCTTTTGTTTTTGGATGGGTACTTGGGATATAACCAACTTGCTATTGCTCTTGAGGATCGGGAGAAAACTACTTTCCCTTGTCCATTTGGCACTTATGCCTTTAGACGGATGCCCTTTGCATTGTGTAACACCCCTGCTACATTCCAAAGGAGTATGTTGGTTATTTTTGCCGACATGGTGGGCAGTTTCCTTGAGGTCTTCATGGATGATTTCTTGGTCTATGGGGATAGTTTTGACACATGTCTTGCTTATTTAGACCGAGTCCTTCAATGTTGTTGTGAGGTAAAGCTAGTGCTCTCATGGTTGAGGAGTCACTTTATGGTGGCTAATGAGATTGTATTGGGCCACATCATCTTCAAACATGGTATGGAGGTTGCCTGGCTAAGATTGATTTGATTTTTAAGTTAGAGACACCACAAAATTTGAAGCAGTTGATGTCATTTCTTAGACATGTTGGATTTTGTAGGCGATTCATAAAGGACTTCAGCAAGATCGCCAGACCTTTAATTGAACTTCTATGCAAGGAGAGTGATTTTGTTATCGATAAGAAAGTCCTCCTTGCATTCAATGAGATGAAAAATATGGTTGCTAGTGCTCCTATCCTACATCCACATGATTGGTCACTTCCTTTCGAGATTATGATGGATGCCTCAGATTTTGTAGTTGGAGCTGTTTTAGGGCAGAGAAAGGTTGTGATACCATTTGCTATACACTATGCTAGCAAGACTCCAGATGAAGCACAAAGAAATTACATGGTTATAGAGATAGAGATGTTAGCAGTTGTGTTTGGGTTAGAGAAGTTCAGATCTTACCTATTCGGTTCCCATGTTATTGTGTACATGTATTACACTGCCATACGATACTTACATGCAAAGAAGAATGCTAAACCACACCTTATCAAATGGATCCTTCTTCTCCAGGAGTTTGATTTAGAGATTCGAGATAAACCTTGAGTGAAAAATGTTGTGGCAGATCACCTTTCTCGTATAACGGATGCAAAGACCTTTGAGCAGAATATGATCCCTATTTATGAAACCTCTCCATATGAGGCCAATTTGTTTGTGGACTCACTCCCATTGTATGTTGATATTGTGAACTATCTTGTCTCCAAGAAAGTTACACAAGATTGGCCGAAGTATATGGTAGACAAATTCCTGTCAGAGATTCATTATTACCAATAGGAGGACCCGTACCTATTTCGTGAGGGTGCAGATTGTATCTAGAGAAGGTGCATTCCTTAGGAGGAACACACCAGTATACTTGAGTATCATCACAAACTAGAATATGGTGGACATCATTCGGGTAAGTGCACAACTACAAAGGTTTTACAGAGTGGCCTATGGTGGCCAACATTATTTAAGGATGCTACAAAGTATGTTCGAGGATGTACTGACTGTCAGAAGATGAGAGGAACCATTAGTTCTAAAGATACCATGCCCCTAAGATACATTTAGATTTCTGATGTTTTTGATGCTTGTGGCATAGACTTCATGTGCCCATTTCCTATCAGTCAGGATTTCAGTACATCCTGCTCGCTGTGGATTATGTTAGTTGTGGGGTGGAGGCTATCCCCACCCGAACTGCTGATAGTCGTACAATATGTTCCATTCTCAAGGACCACATTATTGCACGGTTCGGGATTCCAGATTTCATATGGGTGAAGACATTTCATTAATAAAGAAGTAAAGAAGCTTGTGAAGGAGTACGTCATTGAGCACAGAGTTACGTCTCCTTACAACCCACAGACTAATGGCTTGATAGAAATTTCAAATACGGAGATAAAGACGATATTGCAAAAACTTGTACGTCCAGATAGGAAGAACTAGTCCCAGATGCTTGACTTACTTGTATGGTCTTATAGGACGGTGTACAAGTCTCCGTTGGGTATGTCTCCTTATATATTGGTATATGGAAAGCCTTGCCACCTGCTAGTGGAATTAATTCACAAATCTTTATGGGCACTCCGTATATGCAATCTCGATTATGAGAAAGCATGAAAGAACATGAAGTTGGATTTGAATAGATTACTAGAATTCCGAGACTTTGCATTTTATAACTCACTCATGTATAAGGAGAAAGTCAAGTGTTGGCATGATAGGCACATTCGAAGGAAGAATTTCTCCCCTGATCAAAAAGTTTGGTTATTTGATGCTAAGTTGAAGCCGGTTCCAAGAAAATTGAAAAGCAAATGGTCAAAACCGTTCATTGTGAGAGCTGTGCATGACAATGGTAGCATTGTCATATCTGGGTTGTCATCTGATGCATAATCATTTGTTGTGAATGGACAGTTGCTGAAGCCATATCTAGAGCATAATACATTCATGTTCGTAGTTGATTCTATATCTATGGTATCAGACGATGATCCTTTGATTACACCTTTTATGTCTCATACACGAGCCGACTCGCTCTTGTATATCCTTTCATTTTATTCTTTCTTCTTCCGTTTTATCATTCAACTCTTTCTGCATGTATATATACTATACTCAGGATGTACTTTATTCCAAGTATAGGTGGGATGAATGATTTGTATTGTTCATATTCATCCTGTTTCATCACTCTTGTTGTTGCTTATACTCAGGGATACTCTACCCTAAGTATAGGGGGAGTGATGTTATTCATATCGTATATTTTGTATTTTTATTTTTCTTCTTTCGATCTCTCGCTTGTCCATCACCTTGTTAATATTCTTTCTATACTTAGGGATATTTTATCCTAAGTATGGGGGGGGGGACATGTCGAGTCGTTGAGTCCGTACATTCTTTTCCTCGGCTTTCTTTATTTTTATAGTCTTCTATGTTTAGGATTATTTGATCCTAAGTATAGGGGAGACCACGGACTTTTATTCTTTCAGTCTATCCTTTGAGTCATTGTTGTATAGCATTCTTTCCACTTTTCCATACTTAGCATGAGTTATGTTTCCGTTGTAGCTTTTTGATCACTATGAGGAGATAGTTCGAGCTAAGTATAAGGGGAATGTCGTATATATTTTATATACACTTTAGCCATAACTCGTACTTTTATTAATAAAATGGCTATAAACGTTTGTAAAATGTTTGTTAAACTTATGTAAAATTATTTTTTTAAGTGAGATTTAAATGGGATGTATATAAATGCATAAAAGTCACGTGTGTATATATTCTTTGATCACCTTCCATTATGTAAATAAAATTCTTTTTATAAAACTATTTTATAAAACTTGTATATAAAACCTTCTTGTAAAAATTGTACAATCCTTGTATATACATGTATATAGTCAATCTACTAACTTAAAAAAAAAAGTTTTGTATAGACTTATTGCATGTGCGTGTGCATTTTTCAGAATAATATTGACACTTAAACTAGTTTGGATTAAAATTGAAGAATGGAGCTTAGTTAGACCTTAAACCACTTAATTTCAGAGGAACCTTATAAAAATTGGAGTTAAAACTTTTCAGGTCCTAGCGACTTAATTCTTCAAGTCCACAAAACTGTGTTTACATGTCATCTTGATGAGTCTAAGTAGATTATTTAACAACATACACATGATTCTTCTAGACCATGGCTTAACTTGGACAAGCACTCTGCACATAGCTCTTCATGGATGAGGTGGTGAGGGGGCAAATTCTTTGGCTTGGGGTAGCACATGGGTATGTAACAACTAGTGGAAATATCCACATTCCTCTAGGAAGGGTAGCGCATCTCAACCTGGTCTAGTAGCATTGAGGTCTAAAGACATGGTGCTATGGGGTTGCAATAATGCTTCAAAAGAGGGACAGTCTACTAGTTCAAGAGGAAAAACTCCTTATGTACATGCTATATCTTGTATACATTTAAAAAAATACAGAATATCCAAAAGTGGACATGCTTGATTGAAAAGTGAAATACCTACTGGAGTGTATATACAAGTACAATAAAATAAGATGAGCTTTAAAGTCAAATTTTTAAGCTGCAGTTGGATGACTTGGCTACACTGGTCATGCATCCAAGGATATGTAGCTACACTGGGTACCGTCCATTATTTTCTCCATCTCCTCTTCTTGAGCTGGTTGTTTTGAACTTAGAAGGTAATATCCCCGCTCCTCGAGGAAATAGTTGCTATACCGGGAGACTAGAGTTTCCTTGTTGAGGGAGGTTGTTTTTTTGCTACTTTTGAGATGGAGAGCTATATTTCACTTACACCGTACAAGTAAAGATTCATAGTCATAAGAATTTGTATATGTAGACTTGTTCTGCCTATTGAGGTGACCTGAATAGGAGTCTTATGAAAATTGAAGGTTGTTAGGTTTTAAATCCATTTACCATTAAGGTTCTGCCACACTAATAATCCAAAGGTCTGACAGAGCTTCGTACTACAATTTTATGAAGATAAGTTTACTACTCAATATTGCCCTAAATTCTTTATTTTCCTTTCCTTTTCTTTTATTCACTTATTCTTTCAAATAAGTGTTTGATAAGGGACTAGAAAAGTTAAGGCATAAGGGGATGATGAATATGCATTTCTTCATCTTTATTCATTTATTTTAGCTTAAAATCCCTTATAAAACACCTGTATATATTAATAAATCCATATTCTTACTAACCTACATCTTTGCATAAATATTATACATTTATTACTATTTTAACCTAAAATAAATAAAGAAAGAAATATAGGAAAAATAAAGAAAATAATAGACTGTACATATGTAATAGATACAAGCTGAATCAAACATTGAGAGAAGGTCAAGACTTGACATGATCCACAAGGAATTAAGTAGGGGGAGATAAGGCCAAAAACACCAAAAATATGTTGATACTTGCATGCATTCCTCACTTGACTATATTACACTCTATTCATTCCCAAATCTTTTGCAAATAGAAATAAATTCCTTCTTGAAAATTTTGCATAAAACCCTCCTGTAAATAATAAAATAATGTGTACGTTGTAAAATACAACACTCTCCTAAAGCAACAAAAGTACAAACTTCGCGATCAATATCTTCTCCACCTAAACTACACATTTATCAAACTCACTTTCATTGTACTCAAATTTAAACTATCTATAAAATGGAGGTGATTTTGTAAAATCCTGAGTTAAGGTGTGAATTGTGGCCAACCGAGGTATTATTGTATATTGTACCTATATATATACTATGAGTATTATTTAATTAATTGCCTCGTGCAAAATTGTAAATATTGTATTTTTAGCTACTTGTGAATATTGTATTTAACTTATATAAAATACAAATAAAAATTATAAAATTAAAAATCAAGAAAAATAAAATCATGTATTGATTGTAAATGTATCACCATGTATATATTGTACATAAACTTATTTAATTAACCTAATAAATTAACTCTTAAAATGAAATAAAAATATCATTAAAAATTTTGTAAAATATTGTAAATAAATAAAATATGAAATTATGTACATATGTATAAAATTAATTAATTAAAAATCAAAATACTGTGTAAATAGGTATACCTACTTGTAAATAACACCTTGTATTTATTTTAACCTTGTAATTATATTAATTAATTATTTAAAAACCGCTAAAATTAACTCTAAATTATTCTAAACATTTTTTGTTACATTTTATAATTAAATTAATTCTTTTTTGATTTTTATTGAATTATTGAACAATTTTGACATGCTTTATCGTTTTGCCTATTTTGGCACTATTCTATGGGAATTCTAATTGGACGACCCTGGTTTGTTGACCCAGGTCAACTCTTCAACCCATGCCCTTCTTCCGCTGATCTCGCACCGACCGTTACTTCATCCATTTTCCCCACGCACTTGATCATTAGCTACCTACGCTCTCTTTTCTGATTCTCTTGCCTATTCAATCCTCACATTCACCATCACCTCAGATCCACTCAAATCTCTGTCGACCTCACCCATTTCAAAATTCAAACCAACGTCTGACTTCACTCTATCAATATCCTCCTCCCACCTCCGTCGAGCTTTAGATCTGTCTTTGGCTTCCATTCTTCTTCAAGATCGAGTTCTGGTGAGAGGCATAGATGACAAATTTCTTCTCCCGTGATCAAGAGTGTGAAGAACACAACTAGAGGCGAGATCCGTGCCGGCAAAGACCTCCTAGCGGAGCACCGCCGCGCTTAGCTTCCAAGTCATTCTGTGACCCATCGAGGCTTAGCTATAGGTGATTTTGTTTCACATTTCTTCCTTATCATAGAGTTAGGTTTAATTTCGCGTTGATTTCATTTAAATCTCTCAGATCAGATTTATATCTTCCATCTCTGATCTCCAGATTAGAGGAGCTCCAATCACCTAAACCTTGTCCCGACCATGCCTACACCTCTACCGTACCTTTCTCCAACTACTTCCATCCTCTGTTTACATCCAGTTTCTCAAAGATCAGGAGTTCGATCTCCATCCCGACCATCTTTGTTGGAGAACCCCGTTCGTCCCCCATTTTTTACACTTTTGACCTAGTTTCTTGGCTGAAGAATACCTTCGAGCATGAGCCATCATTTGCAGGTCAAATGAGCGTCAACGGAACAACTATATCATGGTTTGCATCATGTTATTCCTTGTCAGCTGCCTTTCATCTGCGTGTGAAGATTGGTCATCCTTTTTTCGATTTTTTAGAACAACTATCGATTGTGGAATGGACTCAAAAGTGTCAAAAGAAGAAAATGGAATCAAGGAAAACACTGTTGATCAGTGTATATATCTTCAAGTAAGTGGGAGTCAGTTCATATTTAGGATTCAGGGCCCTCAGTGAACTTGAAATCGTAGGCGAGAGACAGAGAAAAAAAGGCATCACCCTCATCAAATTCCCATTTCTCAAAAAAAGAATGAAGTAGCTTTTTTGTGATTTCATCTTCTCAAGAGATGACGAAAATGCCTATTTGTCGAGATTAGTGAAAAGACCGGGTAATGATTCTATAAAAAACCTCCCGAAACCTGAATCTCGTGACGTCTTCTTTCTCTCGCACCTGATGAACTCACTTCTCTTTCCGTCGAGATTCTCTTTCAGAACATTAGCTCCACTCGCTTCACCGCTCGCACTGTAACCGTCCATTTTGCCGCGCAACCCCTCCCCTTATTCTAAGTCAGCAATTGGCTGCCGGATTTCATCTCATCCGTAGCGCTTTGGGCTATCAGTTCTATAATCTCAGTCGCGAGCTATTTATATAACTGGTGCAATAAACCCCTCCCGGCCGAAGACTAGTGATAGGTGGTCCCGCAGAGCTTTCGGAGAAGGGTAGACGGGGGTGTCAGCACAACTATGTTACGTCGACATCGCTCCTGAAGCACCCTTTTTCGAAGGAGATTCACTCACGATTTTGGAATGGAGGATTGTGGAGGCTAGAACAAAAATGAGAAACTGAGACCAGTCGCGGATTCTCCCCTCTGATTGCTTGTGGCTTCTCCCTCGGTCACTGCTCCCTTGTCTGTATTCTGTATGTACATGTTCCTGCGGCTGATCCGGATGATTGATGGAAGAAACACCAGACATATCCCATACTTCTCATGTACAACAAAAGATCCAAAACTGAAGCAGGTTCCTGAGGCATGATTCTTCATCACCTTCCAGATCCCATTCTCTGGCAATTTCACGAAGATCCAAGGTGTACATCTGATGCAGAATCGAAGGAGCTTTGATTTGAGATGGATTTGAAGAGGAGCAAAGCTCTAACGAGGAAGATCCATTCAGATCAAGCTCTCCAGGGACGACACTCTTCCCAGTTCTTGTAGGCCTTCGCTTCACTACACGATCAAGAACATCATCTCAGTTTAAATCTAAGTCGTTCAAAAATCCCCAAAAGTCGACAGTGGATTCAAGCTTCAAGATCTGATCGTGGACCTTGACGCAAGATATATCTTCTACCGTTTGATCAGACTTCTAGAGCATCTGAACCATCCATCGTTCTTCATCATTTAAGGGTAAATTTGCAACCCTATCCTTGTCCTTTACTTTATTTGCAAATAAGTCCATGCGAGGACATGTGTCATTTGGCCATTTAATTGAACATTTGTAGTTTCATCTCGTCTTTTAATTTATTTGCAAACACGTGTTTGTTGGATATTTTGCAATAAAAGTATGTTGTTTTGAGTTAATATTTGGACCTTGGATTTATAGTATTCACACTTTAGTCCTAACCAGCGGGCGCACATGCCTGTGCACGTGAGTTTTGGAAAAAAATATACATTAAGTCCTGTTGTTTTATTATTTGTTATCATTTAGCATGCATTCATTAAATAATTGCATATTGCTCCCTGTTAGTCTGCATAATTATTTTGCATGATTAAAATCAAATAAAAATTAGCAAAATGGTTTTAAAAATTCCATAATAGATTATTGTAGACTTTTGCATCACTCATGTTGCATCCATAATTTTTATTTTGCATTTCCATCAATTTTTTATTTAAAAAAAATTCAAAAGTCGAATAAAAATGTCATGTTTGCATTAAAAATTCAATAAAAATTATAAAAAACTTTTTAAAAATTCTAAAATATTCCTGTGTGTTTATTTTGATTTATTTTAATTACAATATTATTTTTGCATATTTATTATTTATAAAATTCTTATTGCAAAACAATCAAAAACATTAAAAATTCATATATAATCAATCGAAAACCCAAAAAATTATAAACTTGCTTTTTGGAAAAGATAAAAAATTATCTTTCATTTTATATTATTTTCACCCATTTTTGACATTATTTCATAATTTATAAATCCAAAAACATTCACATCATTTTCTATTTATTTTATTTGTTGTTTTGATTCATTTAAAATCTTTAAAATTTGAGAAAAACTCTGAAAAATTCATAAAAAGCTAGAAAAAGTTAAAAATAAAAAAATAATTTTAAAGGAATTTTCTATCTATTTGCTATATTTAAAATTTCAAAAAGACTGCACTGTTTATTTTGTACCTTTCATTTTCCATTATTTTACAATATATATATTCATAAACACAAAAATCAAGCATAGTGTACAAAGAATTTCCTCTATTCTTTCCTTGATTTTTCTTTGCATAAAATAACCCTCGGGATATTTGTAGTCTCTCCGAGTTCGATCTTATTTGCTATTGTTGTGCACGGGAAATCTGGTGGATTAGAAATTAATGAATAAAAATGTTGGTCATTGCTATCCCCAAAATCTCGTGACAAACAAAAAATATTTTTTTTATTTTGCTACTTATTAACCTTTATAGCGGACAGGGTCGAACTCAGGGAGGCTGCAATTCCCGAGGGTTATTCAATTAATAAAAAATTAATTAAGAGAAAACATGAATCTCAAAGGACAACTATCCTTGGTTTTTGTGTTTTTTTTATCTTTTATCTTTTATTTTTTAATTTCTAATTATTTTTTTATATTTTCTGATTTTCACATTTTTAATGATTTTGATTTTGTAAATTTTTTTATTTCAGAAATAACGAACAATATGAACAAGCACAAGAAATATGCACACCAACTTTTTTTTGTAATTTTTAATTATACAAAAATGCTCAGAAAAATCAAGAGAAAATATTTTTGGGTATTAAAAGTTTTAAAAAGTTTTTGGAAATTTTTATGGAATTTTTAGATGTTTTTGTGATTTTATAAAAATCAAACGGTGAGAAAATGTGAAATTATGCACAGCCTGGAGTAATTTACAACTTAAAAATATTTTAAGTGCCCTAAAACTCCTAGTAATTATATTTATGATAGACTACAGGCAAATATCTACAATCAGAAACTGAAATCACAATTTTTGAATTTTTGTGAAATTTTCTGTGATTTTTATAAAATTTTTGATGTTTTCAATTTTTTTGGGTTTTATTAATAATTAATGCATGAAATTTATATAAAAAATTAAAAGACAATGATATAAAACTACCCTAATATTTTTAGAGTTTTTAAAGATATTTCAAATTTTTATGAATTTTTGAACTTCAAAGAGGGAAAAATGACATGTTTTTGATTTTTTAATAATAATAAATAAAATCAAAATGCAATGAAGAATTTATGCTAGGAAGATAATCATATCAGGAGTACAACATAATTTTTGCAAGATTTTTAGATCACAAATAACATTTATTTCAATGAAAAGCACATGCAAATTCAAGTTCTGGAATTCAGGGACTAGTTTGCAAATAGTTCAATGTTTTTGCATCAAGTAAATAATAAAAATACATAGAGTGGAGAATGTGCCATTTACCCAGGAATAACGTGCACATCACGCGCTTGAGGAGTTGGTAGGGACCTTTTGGCAATTTTGAAATACTTTGGGGTGCAACTGAAATTTTGCCAAAAGGATTTTTTTATTTCAACAAGAACCCTAGGGCTCCTGTGTTCTCTTCCTTCGTCAAGACACAAGGGGAACCAAGGGAGCAGGGGCCGCCGCCTACTTACTTCTTCTCCAGGCATGGGGGTTGCGCAAGGGAGCCGCGCCGGCACATGGAGGACGGCAAACGCGGAGGGGACGCCGCGTGTTGGAGGCGCGACAGGGGCTCAGGAGGCGGTGGACGGCAGACGCAGAGGCGAGGCCGCTGCAGGTACGGAGGGTCGACGGAGGTCGCGCGCTGCCGCGTGCGTCCACACAGAGGATGGCGTACGTTGGTGCATTTGTTGGCGTGGAGGGAGGAGTTGAGCGGTGGAGAAGCATGTCTCGAGTGGTCGAGTGCAGCTGCAGCGGCGGAGGCTTGCGCGTTGAGGCGGAGGAGGGAGCCTGCGCCGCCTTCACGTAGCGGTGGATGTCTGGAGTGGGAGGAGGGCGGCCCGCATGCAGAAGGAGGCACGGGCGACGGAGGTGCACAACGGTCGGAGCGGCGCTGCCGCTTGGCTGGTCGACGAGATGGAGGATGGCGGCGGAGGGCGATGACCTCACTGCCTGTAGCTATTTTTTATTTATTTTTATTTTTTGTAAATGTAATCAGGAATCAATAAGTAATAAAAAATGTTTTTTATTTTTTTAAAAAGAAATATAAACAGATTTTTTTATTTTTTAATTATCCTGCAAAACAAATGTGAGATATGAAAAGAAAACACATGGTTTTATTATTATTATTTATTTATTTATAAATCAGAAAATGAATGGGGATCCGGTGAGAATGAAAGGATCGAATCTAATTCTTCGACCACCGTGCGTGGTTGGAGTTGATAGATCATGGAAGATAGAATAGAACGTGTGGAGATAGAGAAAGTGGGATGAAAATTCGGAATCGTAGACGGATCAAATCGAGATGGATTTTTTTAAAGATCTAGAAAAACAAAATGACGACGGAATTAAAAATCGACGAGATAAACTATGATTAATCTAAGATAAAAAAATAATGAGAAAATGATGGATCTCATCTTAGGAGTGGAAATGGACCATGATCGCCTCGACAAGGCCGATTTGCTGTCACCGGACGGCTTGGAGACTAGGCAACTTTCTCGACGAAATTTTCTCTCGGAGATCGGGCTCCTCTCTCTAAAGATTGATCAAGTTGAAATGAGGGAGAAGGAGCCATATAAATAGAAAAGATAGAATGAAATTTGAATTTTTGAATTTTTTGGATAAAGAGATGAAAGAGATGAAAATTGAAATGAATTTTTGAATTTTTTGATGGAAGAGATAAGAGAGATGAAATGAGATAAAGTAAAAGAGATAAAACTATTTACAAAATTATCTATTTTTTTGAATTTTCATCACTTTATTTATTTGAATTAAAAAAATGTTATTTTTTTTATTTTTATGGTGATTAATTAAAAATAACAACTATATACATACATATATATATATACATATATGACATTATATACAAGGGTAAATGAGGAAATTAGCCTTTTTTGTTTTAAGATTTTTTTATTTTTATTTTAAATAATTAGTAAATTTATTTACAAATATATACAAATACAATATGCACAAAACACATGGGAAAATTGCACAAACCACTCCAGAAAACCGACTTTTCAACCTTAACTCCCAAAAATTATGAAAATACAGCCATTTTAAAGATAATTTAATTTCGAATCCAATGGAAGTAAGATTGATTCAATTTAAGCTCATATGGAGTCGAAATTGGTCTTTCAATTAGTGCTTAGTGGCTTTTTCCAAGTGCAGTTACTTTTATTCTGTACATGATTTAATTGTGCAATTATTTTTATTAATTGGGACACATTTTTATTTACAACTTTAGTTTTGAAAGTGATTTGATTTGAGTTCAATTAAGGTAAAAATAAATTAGTGTCAGTTTTATACAGATATATACAAAATAAGCGAGAAGTATTTACAACAACACACACACATTTTTTTGATTTTCTTCTTAGAGACCCTTATCTCCCCCTACTTTATTCGTGGTCGATCAGGTCAAGTCTTGACCTTCTCTCGGGGTTTGACTTAGCATGTATACAGTCTTCCCTTCTTTTTTATTTTATTTTCTTTATTTTTCCTTTATTTATTTATTTATTTTAGGTTAAAATTAGTAAGAAGTGTACAATATTTACACACAAATGCAAGTTAGTAAGAATATGGAGTTAGTGTTATATGCAGGTGTTTTATAAGGGATTTTAAGCTAAAATAAATGAATAAAGACGATGAATCGCAGATTCATCATCCCCCATGCTTTACATTTTCTAGTCCCTTAGCAAACACTTATTTGAAATAATAAGTTAAGAAAAAAGAAAAAGAAAGGGAAAATAAAGAAAGAAGGACAACATTGATTATTAAACTTATCTTCATAAAATTGTAGTATGGAGCTCTGTCGGACCTTTGGATTATTAGTGTGTCGGAACTTCTGTGAGACTTAGAATTTTAAAATCGACAGCCTTCTAGTTCTACACATCATTGTCACAGTTTCAGCTCAGAAGTCATCTTAGATCAATCCTCTTCCAAAAGCACACCCTATGAGCATTGAACAATCGACTCATATGTGTGAAAGGTTTTAGCTCTTCCCATCCAGAATGCCGGACTACCATGCAAATCTCCTCTCCACTAACTCATCCTCGGGGAGTCAGGTATTTCCTTCTAAGGTCTGTCGCGTTGTGTTCACAATCGAATTGGGGGAGAAGTTAAAAGAAGGAGAAAATAACTGGAGGGTGGCTAGTGTAGTCACCTCTCCTAGTGAAGCTGGCCAGTGTAGCCAAGTCTCCACCAAGATCTGCAGGTTTTCTTGAAGCTTGGACCTTTTTGGTCAGATATTTATTTGGTAGTGGCTTCTTTGTATTTGGATTTTTGGTGGTTCTGCTTGGATCTTGTTGTGCCCCTACGGATATAGAATCTTTTTGTTTCCGTACATGTTTTGGGGTCTTAGAAAAAATTGTGCCTACTCGTCCATCCCTTTTCGAAAGCTTTATTTCAACCCGTACTCCGGTCTTTTGATTTCCACGCTACCAAAAAAGAAACTTACACAGTCTTCCAACATCCCGTCTAAGTTGAGCTAAGTGCATAGTGCGAGAGTACAAATTAATTCCCTATTCCAGAGTTATACCTAGAATGAAGATACCAGGTTAGACACTAAGAGTCAAACACTGCACATTGTCATGTGGAACTCAAAGAATTAAGTCAAAGACCTGAAGTTTCTAAAATCCTATTTCTCGGTAAAGTTCCTCTGAGAATTAGGTGGATTAAGGTCCAACTAAGCTCCATTCTTCAATTTTATTCCAGACATAGTTTAAATGTCAATACTATCTTGAAAAATGCACATGTAAATGCAAGAAAATATGAACAATCCAAAGAGATTTTTTTGAAAAGAAATGATGTACATGTGAAAAGAACAATTTTTAAACAATTTTCTAATTTTGAACTTTTTATGGATTTTTGGAGGAAAATGCAGATGTAAAAGAAAGATTTTTTTGAATTATGCAAGTTTTTATGGATTTTTGGTTTTGTAGTTTTTTAAGGAAAAAAGGGTTAGTAATAAAAAGTACAAGTATTTACAAGACTTTTTTGTTTGTTCGTTTTTTTTTTATTTTTTGTTTTTTGTTGTTTTTTTATTTTGTTTATTTTGTTTATTTTTTTTATTTTTTATGTTTTTTACACATGTGGATTTTACAAAATTATACACATAACCCCCCAAATAAATGTATTTAAAAGTACGAGTTATGTCTAAAGTATATATATAATATATACCACACCCCCTTATACTTAGCTCGAACTATGTCCTCATAGTGATCAGAGAGTGAAAGAGGAAGACATAACTCATGCTAAGTATAGAAAAGTGAAAAGACTCCTATGCTACAACGACTCAAAGAAAAGATAAAAAGAGGAGAAGTTGGTGATCCCCCCTATACTTAGGATCAAGTAATCCTAAGTATAGTACAATGTACAAAAGGGGAAAACCGATGAAGAGATGTACAGACTCAAAAAGAAAAAGACACGATATGAACAACATCACCCCCCTATACTTAGGGTAGAGTATCCCTAAGTATAGGCAACAACAAGATTGATGAACAGGACGAATATGAACAACATCACCCCCTATACTTAGGGTAGAGAATCCCTAAGTATAGGCAACAACAAGAGTGATGAACAGGACGAATATGAACAACACTAATCATTCACCCCTATATGCCTAGGATAAAGCACATCCTAAGTATAGCATATATACACACACAGAGAGAAAAGGGGTGAGTGATAAAATGGGAGAAGAAAGAGTAAAACAAAATGATATACAAGAGGAGTGAACGTACAGAGGTCAAGAAGGTCGATAGAGAATCTTCTTGCGGGACCGCTGAGGTATGGATTTGATAAGGTAAAGGTCGATATTGGGATCATCATTAGACATAAACTGAGTAGGATCGACCAAGAATGTATCCTCAACGATTTCAGGTTGTGCAGACCTAAACTGGTTATTGGAAGTAGTATGGTCATGTCCGGCTTGGGAAGACTCGCAAACATCAAAGTAAAATGGCTCAAAATCATTATCAGAAAAAGTAAGATCAATTTCAGCATAGTGAGCGTCTACCGAATCATCATCTTTATCAAAAGGCCCAAATTCCTTTATAAAAGCAATCTAATCAAATTCGGCCTGATCGGTCTCATCTGAATCAGGGTGAATAGGAACGGACTCATCAGTGAAAGTAGTCGAATCATGTCTGTCCTGTCTAGTCTCAGATTCTGCCTACGCTCTAAGGTGTCTATCGTGTAAATTCCATGGATGTCATCAATGCATCGCCACATACCAGAAGGGGGAACTCCAAGGTCTATGCTTTCCAAGTCTTCCTCCTTCAAGAGGAATTGTTGGGTTTCAGTATCATCCAATATTTAACAAGAATCTATGATATTATCATCGAGGTCAAATTCCTTGAGGTTGGCTAACACGGGCAGACTCTCATGGGATGTGGGTCTCTGGACAGTAATGGGTGTAGTGATCAACACATCGCTCCCAACATCAGAATGGAAGCGAATCTCTCCTGAACCATAATCAATAACGGCTCCCGCAGAGGCAAGGAAAGGCTGTCCCAGGATGATGGGAGGGTGCCCCATAGGGGTGGAGGTCTCCATGGGCATTACAACAAAATCCAAAGTAAAATTCATGCCCTGAATAAGAATGACAACGTTTTCTAGAATACCCTTCGGCCTCTTGATAGATCCATCAACAAATTGAACTATAATTCTGGTTTTCTTTAGAGGCCTAAGATGAAGAGACTGTACCATAGAGAAGGGTATTATATTGATTGATGAACCACCGTCAAGGAGAGCGTTATCACAAAAATAGTCAGATATGAAGCAACTCACAAGAGGTGTGGCAGTGTTCCCTTCTTAAAATACGGACAGTGAGAGATGGCGTAGGCAGTGGCCATGGTCAAGATGTGACGCTCAGATCTTCTCCTTCGCTTTCTCTTCTTGTGTTGAGGAGTAGATAAATCTGTCATGGCCTATTGAAGTGGAGCTTTAATGATCTCATGAAGGGTGGCTACCACTTCAGATTCAGTCAAAATTTTTTTGAATTTTTGGACCTCATCCATACAAGGGAGGATGTCGGAATCAACATTTACACGAGGATTACCAAGAACATGCTATATAATGGAATCCTCGGGGTCAAGGTTGGGAAATGATGTGAATAGATGTGTGGGTAGATGATCGGGCATTTGGGTCCTCTCCTCACAAAATAAATCAATAATGTGTCTCTCAGAATCTTTTTGGATTTTTAAAATTTTCTCATTTTTTGTATTTTGGGCGATTGCAAGCTTTCATGATTATCCTCAAGTGATGCCATATCCTCAAATAGTGGAGCACCGTTCTGGCTCGTATTTATGTTAAATAGATTGCTAATACTCGAATTCATATGCTCCATCATCTGGTTCAGTGTCTCAAGTGTGGAAATCATGAAAGGTGACTCCAAAATCCCAGGATCGAGTGGGTTGAATGAGGGTGGGTGAAAATCAAAGTCCTCCAATTCTTGAAATAATGGGTTAGGCAGATATGCACAAAAATCAGGAGGAAAGTCCTCCTAGAAAAAGGAAGGTGGATCATCTGGAGAGTATGAGGTATCTGCGAAGATCAGATTAAAATAACTCCAGTCGGCTATCTCCGAAACAAAAGACGGGATCGGGCGAGCACGAGTGGTCAAGTCAAAATATATGGAGAAAAGGGTGCAAATGCAAAGAAGGATCGAGTATGCATACAAGCAATCAAACACAATACAAACCCCCAGTTCACAAACTCAACTCAAAGTGAAGACCGTGAAGGTTCGGTCAATTATCTTGTCAATTTTAGAGTTTGGTGAAAATAAAATATATCAGAGCAGTTAAAAGCGAGCTATTAGGAACCCGATGCTCTCAGGAGACTGACCCAATCCCAAGTTAGATCTTTCCCAACCAGTATGAATTGCGGATTGTTTACAGGCTATCCGATCAATTCAATCTATTAAGGACATCATGGGCCGCTTTACCGGCTACTGGAGAGATCCTCACTGGAGAACGACTAACCCAAGATAGTAGTTTGAAAAGAGTTCGGGCGTAGCTCTATCCTAGTGTGCGGTTCGCTCTCTCGCTCAAGCAAACCAAATAATAAGGGGGTTACTCTCCCCAAAACAATGATTTTTCCTTGTATTTTTTTAGGGTCGAGTTTTCTTTAGCAATCCCGGTTTTAGCAGTTATCACATGGTTAAAATATTTTCAACGAATCGCCTACCGAGTGTCCAACTTCCTTTTCAACTTATGTGAGTGAAAACGAGGAAGGAGATCGGAAATGCCAATGCACGAATAAAAACAATGATGCATGCGGGGGTTAGAGATGTGTACCTTGTCGCCAACACTCTACATGCAAGTGATCCGCACAGAATTGAAATAAACTATACTATATGCAAATGCAAGTGAACCGTCCTAGATGATAACTTCTATTAACTGGCAAGAACAAGTTAATTTGACTAAGTTCAAATTACACTCTATTCTATATGCACATAAATTTCTTGTTTAGGATGTTTGGGCCTAATTAATTACCTGGATCAAGCAAATTAATTAAAGCAATCAAGAGGTAGCTCACGAAATTTGCAGGAAATAAAGAAAAATAAAGGCGATGAAAACAAAATCGGTGAGGTCCCCCAAGTGCACTGACACTTGGCGAAACAGACCCCACAATAAATGAATGTCCTTTTACAGAGTTCAAATGGTAGAAAAGAAAAACTCTCTCTCTCTCTTTAATTTTTTTCTTCAATTCTTTCTCCTCTTCTCATGCTATCCCACAGCTTCGTGAAGAATCAAGTCGCCTCCATGTCGCTTGGGTGCTTCGGCTCTCCTAGGATCGCCTCCTTCGCTCTGCGGGCCCTCGCAAGAAAAAGAAAAGAGAATGTGTAAGAAATACAATTATCAAATATGAGTGAAAAAATGAATCAAATGTAGTTATATGAACAATGAAGTGAATGGCAAAAATGTAGACAGATATTTACAACCAAGAACAGTAGGTCAAATGAGAAACCTAACTACCCTCGCTGTGCCTCCCCGGCAACGACGCCATTTTGTTGTGCACGGGAAATCTGGTGGATTGGAAATTAATGATTAAAAATGTTGGTCGTTGCTATCCCCAAAATCCCGTGACACACAATTTTTTTTATTTTTTCTACTTATTAACCTGTATAGCGGACATGGTCGAACTCAGGGAGGCTACAATCCCGAGGGTTATTCAATTAATTAGAAATTAATTAAGAGAAAATAGGAATCTCAAAGGACAACTATCCTAGGTTTTTGTGATTTTTTATCTTTTATTTTTTTAATTTATTTATTTCTAATTATTTTTTTAATATTTTCTGATTTTTAAATTTTTAATGATTTTGATTTGTATTTTTTATTTTCAGAAATAATGAACAATATGAACAAGCACAAGAAATATGCGCACCGACTTTTTTTGTAATTTTTAATTATATAAAAAATGCTCAGAAAAATTGAGAGAAAATATTTTTGGATTTTAAAAATTTTAAAAAGTTTTTGGACATTTTTGTGGAATTTTTAGATGCTTTTGTGATTTTATAAAAATCAAACTGTGAGAAAATGTGAAATTGTGCACAACCTGGAGTAATTTGTATCTTAAAAATAGTTTAAGTGTCAAAAACTCCTGACAATTTTTTTATGACAAACTATAGACAAATATCTGCAATCAAAAACTAAAATCATAATTTTTGTATTTTTGTGAATATTTATGTGACTTTTATAAGATTTTTGATGTTTTTCAAATTTTTGGGCTTTATAAGTAATTAATGCATGAAATTTATAAAGAAATTAAAAGACAATGAAATAAAACTACCATAATATTTTTAGAATTTTTAGAGATATTTTCAAATTTTTATGAATTTTTGAATTTCAAAGAGGGAAAAATGACATGTTTTGGTTTTTTATTAATAATAAATGAAATCAAAATGCAATAAAAAATTTATGCTAGGAAGATAATCATATCAGGAACATAACATAATTTTTGCAAGATTTTTAGATCACAAATAACATTTATTTCAATGAAAAGCACATGCAAATTCAAGTTCTGGAATTAAGGGACTAGTTTGCAAATAGTTCAATGTTTTTGCATCAAGTAAATATTAAAAAACATAGAGTGGAGAATGTGCAATTTACCCAGTAATAACGTGCACAACACGTGCTTGAGGAGTTGGCGGGGACCTTTTGGTAATTTTGAAAAACTTTGAGGCGCAACTGTAATTTTGCCAAAAGATTTTTTTATTTCAACAAGAACCCTATGGTTCCTGTGTTCTTTTTCTTCGTCAAGACACAAGGGGCACCAAGGGGGCAAGGGCCGCCGCCTCCTTGCTTCTTCTCCACGCAAGGGGGCTGCGTAAGGGAGCCACGCCGGCGACTGGAGGACGACAAACGCGGAGGCGACGCCGCGCGCTGGTGGCGCAGCAGGGGATCAGGAGGCGGTGGACGACATACGCTGAGGCGAGGCCTCTACAGGTGTGGAGGGTCAGCAGGGGTCGCACACTGCCGCATGCGTCCACGCGGAGGATGGCGCACGACGACACGTTTGCTGGCGTGGAGGGAGGAGTCGAGCGGTGGAGAAGCAGGTCTCGAGTGGCCGAGTGTAGCCGCGATGACGGAGGCTTGCACGTTGAGATGGAGGAGGGAGTCTGCGCTGCCCTCACGCGGTGGTGGATGTCTAGAGCGGGTGGAGGGCAACCCCCGTGTGGACGGAGGCGCGGGCGGCGTAGGTGCACGTCGGTCGAGGCGGCGCTACCACTTGGCTGGTCGACGAGATGGAGGATGGCAGCGGGGGGGTGATGACTCCGTTGCCTGTAGCTATTTTTTTATTTATTTTTATTTATTTTTATTTTTTATTTTTTGTAAATGTAAACATGAATCAATAATTAAAAAATGTTTTTTTATTTTTTTAAAAATATATGTAAACAGGATTTTTTTATTTTTTTCATTATCCTGCAAAACAAATGTGAGATTTGAAAAGAAAACACATGTTTTTTTATAATTTTTATTTATTTATTTTCAAATCGAAAAATGAACGGGGATCCAACGAAAATGAAAGGATCGAATCCGATTCTCCGACCACCGTGCGTTGTCGAAGTTGATAGATCATGGAAGATAGAATAGAACATGTGGAGATCGAGAACGTGAGATGAAAATTCGGAATCGGAGACGGATCAAATCGAGATGGATTTTTTTGAAGATCTAGAAAAACAAAATGACGACGGAATAAAAAGTCGACGAGATAAACTACGATTAATCTAAGATAAAAAATAATGAGAAAATGATGGATATCACCTTAGGAGCGGAAATGGACCGTGATCGCCTCAACAAGGCCGACTTGCTGTCAACGGACGGCTTGGAGACTAGGCAACTTTCTCGACGAAATTTTCTCTCGGAGATCGGACTCCTCTCTCTAAAGATTGATCAAGTTGAAATGAGGGAGAATGAGCCACATAAATAGAAAAGATAGAATGAAATTTGAATTTTTGAATTTTTTGGATAAAGAGATGAATATTGAAATGAATTTTTGAATTTTTTGGTGGAAGAGATAAGAGAGATGAAATGAGATAAAGTAAAAGAGATAAAACTATTTACACAAGTAAAAGAGATAAAACTATTTACACAATTACTATTTTTTCAATTTTCATCGCTTTATTTATTTGAATTAAAAAATGTTTTTTTATTTTTATGGTGATTAATTAAAAATAACAACTATGTACATATACTATATACATATATGACATTATATACAAGGGTAAATGAGGAAATTAGCTTTTTTTGTTTTAAGATTTTTTTTTAATTTTTTATTTTTATTTTAAATAATTAGTAAAAATATTTACAAATATATATAAATATAATATGCACAAAATACGTGGGAAAATCGCACAAACCACCCAGAAAACTGACTTTTTAGCCGTAATTCCCAAAAATTATGAAAATATAGCCATTTTAAAGATAATTCAATTTCGAATCCAATGGAAGTGAGATTGATTCAATTTGAGCTCATAAGGAGCCGGAATTGGTCTTTCAATTAGTGCTTAGTGGCTTTTTCCAAGTGTGGTTACTTTTATTCTGTACATGATTTAATTGTGCAATTATTTTTACTAATTAGGACACATTTTTATTTACAACTTTGGTTTTGAAGTGATTTGATTTGAGTTCAATTAAGACTCAAATAAATTAATGTCAGTTTTATACAGATATATACAAAATAAGTGAGAAGTATTTACAACAAAACACACATATTTTTTTTGATTTCCTGCTTAAGGACCCTTATCTCCCCCTACTTTATTCCTGGTCGATCAGGTCAAGTCTTGACCTTCTCTCGGGGTTTGGGTCAGCCTGTATACAGTCTTCCCTTCTTTTTTAATTTATTTTCTTTATTTTTCCTTTCTTTCTTTCTTTATTTATTTTAGATTAAAATTAGTAAGAAGTGTATAATATTTACACACAGATGCAAGTTAGTAAGAATATGGAGTTAGTGTTATATGAAGGTGTTTTATAAGGGATTTTAAGCTAAAATAAATGAATAAAGATGACGAATCACAGATTCATAAGCTATAAATGTAAATTAAATAGCAATTTCTCTTGCTAAAATTTTTAATTTATTTTTGCTTAAGAATAAATAGTTTTTGTTTGATGCTTAATTGGGTTGCGACGAAACTTTTGCATAACACACTTGTTATTATTTAATTCAAATAAAGAGCCCAAAACTAACGATCAACACCAGACCATTCCCAACTCTCTCCTTATTTAACCCATCATCGATCCCCATTATCGGGCATCCACCGATATCCGCCCTTACATGTTTCCTCCAGTACAAGGGAGATAGCCATAGAGTGTGTCGGTGACAACGACCGCTTCATCTGGCGAGAATCTCTTAGGAGAGATCTACATGTGCACTAGTGGAGCTTCTTCTCCAAAGAAGTAGTGGCTTCGAGGAACTCGCCATTCCTCTTGAAGCGATCACCGAGTGAAGAGCCTCCTCTCCTCCAAAACCCCCAAGCGATTCAACCAACTTCCTCTTCGTTTTCTTCATTCATCTTCTCTCGCACCCATCGCCTATCGGCATCACCTCCAATACCTCTCCACTTCTGACTCTACCCCACACATCCCTCCATCACTGACGGCTTCGCCATCCACGACTTTTACGTCGGATCTTCCACCCACCCTCCTTCGAACAGCAAGGTCACACATCCAGACCATCTGCCTCGATCCTCGATGCATCCCTTCTCCCATGTCAAAGCTATAGACACTGCAGGATCAAGAACTCAAACGATCCCGACTGTTCGTTTCCGCCCAATTTCAAGCCATTGATCAAGCTTTCATCTGACGAACGAGATGAAATCCAATCATATCTCCAAGCCCCATGCCTCTGATCGACCCGGAGCAAGGAGACAAAGCCACGTGGAGAGGAATATTTAACCTCCACCCAAGCTGGTGGCCCTCATGTGCTCCTCACATACGTGCTGAGCAAATTGCACCTAGGTCCATGCATTTTAAAATAATTGCACTGAATCCCCCATGCCAACTAGTTCACGTGTCACGCACCCTCCTCTTGGAAAAATTATGCCCGACCACTCTACGTCTCCAAAATTTTAAAGGAGCCCCTGTCAACTGAAGTCATGCTCGACAAATGCAGGTGGAAAATTTACAGAAGTCCCTCCTCATTCTAGGATATTGAAGAAAGAACCCTGTCAGGGTATATTACACAAAAACCCTAGCCGACTTTGGATAATTACAAATCAACCCCTCCTAAAGTATATTTGTAAGTATTTTATTTATTCTATTTACATTGGTCTCTGAACTTCAATTTCTCATAACTTGGGCATTTTTATTGGATTCTTATGTTCTTGGTGTCGATTTGTTCCTTGAATTATTGTCTTTCTTATTAAACATTGAGATTCTACTTTTAAGATAACATTTGGTAATAATTAATTGAGGATCTAATCTGAGCACTTGTCTTTTAGTTCATTGATTCTTTTGCTCGATAATTTAGTGCTCACTAAATTTGACATTAATTTGGGGACATTTATTGTGGAGACTAATTAGACATTAGTTGATAAATTATCTTTAAGATTTAGTAAGATGGATGCTATTAGATTAATTGATTTGGCTTGCTGCTCCCCCATTTTGCGTCATTTCACGTATCATTTAAAAACCATAAAAATATTGCATTTATGTCATCACGCAACATAACATTATTTCATTGCATTAAAATTATTTTGAAAGATCATGCATCACATTTCCTTGATTGATTAATTACAACTGTTAATTAAAACCCATAAAAAGCTGAAAAAGATTAAAACTCCAAAAATAAATCTTCTTCTTCTTCTTCTTCTGAAAACCTAATTTCTCGAATTATTTAGAGATTAATATTGAACCCTCATATTTCCTCCGTGAGTTCGACCTTAGGACTTACCCATGTAAAATAAATAATTTCGATCATATTGAGACTTGATTTTCTATACCATTTCTTGGTGTGATCAATTCTTGACGAATTGCTAGATTTCTCAATACAACAATTTGACAAAACTAACATAGGGATTTCAACGCTCGTCAAATGGTGCCGTTGCTGGGGAGGTATTGGGTTTAGGATTAATTTTTAGGTTTTTCTATCCCTGGGTAATATAACCCCTGATCTTCTTTGTTTATTTTTCTTAGTATTTTTTCTTTTATTTTTGTATATGTTTTTATGAATATCTCTCTAACATATATTTCTCTTATTTTTCGTGTGATGTAATCGGCAACTTGGAGCGACTCTCTTGGAAGCGGAAGCAACTTGAAGCAACCGGAGGTGAGCAATTCTGTGAACTGAGCCCGCTGAAGAGGCACGTAGATTTTCTTTTGGAGAGAGAACCCACCATCTTTCTATTCTTGCCTTCCTCCGATGTACAAGGTCGACTGCTACAAGTACACTACGCACCACTTAGCTTTAGTATAATAGGCAGTCATACATAGATGAGGGAGTTTCATAAGTTTGATCTGAACTCTGGTAATAGTGAAGGTTTGTTAGTATTCTAATAATTGTTAATAGTAGATGCCTGATATATCTCGAGAGTTTTGAAAAGCAAGGGTTAGACGGATGAGCTTCAGCTTTATCTTAGTTGTCCCCTGACTGACGAACACAACGAGCTTATAGTGATGCTGGATTCCAAGCAGCTTGATTTATAGAAACTATATAAAAGGGGTGAAGATAAGGGCCTCTCTTTCCTCATCAATGAAAAGGTCTGGTAATGAACCCACATCTTTCCCTTGAATACCCATCCAAAAGAGACACTTCGTTTCACTCCTTTCATTTTTACTTTAAGCGCGATTGCTATAATATATACTTCCTTGATCACTTTAAGACAGATGATATTAAGAAGATCATTGCCTACTCTTTAGTAGCCCATATGAATTTGGTGACTATTGGTATGTTTAGTCGGGCAGCAACCGTTAGGTCACCTATTTTGAATGTTAGACACACAAGCAATGCCAAAACATGTGTGCCAGGCGTGCGACCCATCAACCTATTAGCAATGGGGCAGAAAACGTTGCATATCGCAACAAAGGATTTGAGGCCTTCCAAAAAGTCACCTCTACACCGTGGGATGGGAGTGTTTTTCTTTCTTTTCTTTTGTAATTAAGTTGTAATTATTCTGCATATTTCTAGCACTCTTCATTTGAAGACTCATGCTTATACTAGGTCTGGACACTTAGCCTATCGAGCCCATTTTTGAGGTGATTGACGTAGTCCTAGTATTACACCGCTGCTATTAGAGCTACTGGGTTTCTTTGTGTGATCGTAGGACGAGGCCCACACTCCCACATTAATTAGATGCACTAGATTGAATCTCATTTTACCAGATTAAAACGTTCTATCACCCGCTAATAGAAATTCTAATTCTAGGAGCGGTTTTCCAGTTCATTCATATTGACTAAAATTTCAATTATGTTTAGAATCCTGCATGGAGATTGTATGGAAGCACTATAAGTTCTCTAAATCTACATTCATCATCGTGTTTCCCGTTGCACGACTTTTTCGGTTCTCCCTCAGTTTTCATTCACATAAGATTAAAGGAAATTAGAATCCCAGTGTAGATGTGTATTGATCTCCACTCAAATTCAAAGTGATAACTGAATTAAAACAAAGGGACTACTAATATTATTGGCTAATTAGAAACCAGCTAAAATTGAATATCATTGTTTGCGGGAGAGGAACCCCAACGTTGTATGCAGAACATGTTTCGCTTGTTAAGAGGTGAGGACACATCCCTAGGATAGTGTCCAAAACCCACATTTTAATCTTGCATAATTGGACTTATATTTTGTTTTACCACCAATTTAAAATCGAACAGATTACCGACTAAACTTTCATAGCCTTCACTGTGTGAGTTGGTGAATTTTGGGGGTTCCATTGCATATTGAGTTGTGTGCGTTCAAAGACAGTGCACTTGCACACACAGATCAAGGTTCCGCTAATCATCTTCACCTTCCTTCATGAAGATGTCCAAATTTTGACATTCATACCCAGACTTCGTGGGTCGTGCTCACATGACAAATTCCCAATCTTCGTCCCCACTCTCTCTTCAGAGGAACCCGTTCTTCGAAGTAGTTCCTCCCCAGCCATCAGTCCTCCCTCCCGCACATCCACTCTTGGTTGAGACTTTGAGATACACTCCGCTCGTAGAACCAAACACATATTATGCATACTCAATGGAGTGAGCGAATTTGAGGATAAACGTGGGAGTAACCGACTTTGACAGTCGAATATAATACCCAGATGCATTTGACAATTCACTATTTGGACCATCCTCTACTCGGGATAACTTTTGTCCTGAGTATGTTCACTTTTCCTTTGACCACACATGAGACACACAGAGTCAAGGAAATATGACTCATGACAAGATCTCAAACACTAAGTATGACTACTACTCAACTCATGATTACATATTAGAGTCACGACATGATGACTATGGTCACTCGTCTTCAAGTCATGAGACGATATCAGATGAAATATCTTGGATCAATCAGAGAACCAATGCTTTGACATAAAGTATTGATAGTATCATCCGAAGAGTACAAGACATGATAAATAACCAAGGAGAATCGAAGATATCATAAAGCGATCCTGAGACACATCACGTGCAAAATTTTCACACTGACACCACACACACCTGACCAGTCCACTGACCATCCTACTGATTCCAACAAAAAATCCAAAAAAAATTTAAAAAACTAAAAAATTCAAAAGAAATGGACTACATAGACATGGAAGCATTTTGCAAAAGTTTGATCTTAGAGCTTCCATTAACGAAGGCCATGTTGAGCAGTGATTTCTAGGGGTTTAAATTAATACAATTATTTTATATGTCACTTCAACACAAAAATCCTTCAATAATTTTTTTGTATTTATTCACAGCTCAAGCCAACAAACAAATAAAAGAATGTAAGCACAAGAATGATGAGTGTCATTTATTTGCCTATATAACATACATGATCGAACTCGGGGAGGGACCAAATAACTTGAGGGTTCTCCAATTCAATGAAAAATCAATGAAGAGAAAAGGTAATTCTGTGAATACTACTCTTGGTTTTTGTATTTTTGATTTTTTTAAATTTTCATGGAATTTTCATTTTATTTTTTTTGATTTTCTGATTTTATATTTTTATGAATTTTAATTTTGCAAATGATTTTTTATTTAAAAATAACGAAATAATAATTAGAGAAAAAAAGTAAATAAAACGAGCCCCTCTTTTCATATTTTCCAAATATATCAAAAGTATATAGAAATTTAAACAAAACTTAATTTGAGTTTCTAAACTTTTTTCTTATGTTTTTGGTATTTTTCTAGAATTTTAGATTTTTAAGGCTTATAACTAAATAAAAATAGAGAAAATGAGAAATTGAAATAAACGTGAATGTTTTTGGATTTTAAAAATAACAACTGAAATAAAAAATGGATGACATATGCAACAGAAAGATAAATTTTTATATTTTCTAGAAGGTATTTTATGATTTTTTAATAAATTTTCTGCAAATATATTTGCATTTTTTAATATTTTGAGTGTTTTATGATTTTTTATTTTTGTGGGGAATAAAAGTGCGAAAATGGTACAAAAACTAAAATAAATGAAACTGAATAAACATGAATTTTTACAGAAAATTTGTAAAGGTTTATGTATTTTTTATTGATTTTTAAATGCGGACATGAATTTTTTATGTTGTTTTTTTATTTTTAAAATAAGAAAAATGATGAAAAGGAAAAATAAAAATTAATGATGAAATATCTACTTAACAAAATTCTAACATGATTTTTATGAATTGTAAAATAAATGAAGATGCACATGGGAATGGTTGCAAATATTAATAGTTGAAAGATTGAATGATAACACATAAATAAATATGGGGACCAATTGTACAAAATGTCTAAAAATGCATGTAGGAGCATGTGAGTCTCGCTAGACTGGACCTATATGTAAATAAAGTATTTTTAGGGACCAATTAATAACAAAAACATATTGAGGCCTTTATTGCAAATTACCCAAAATCATGTGCAAAATATGCTCTCAATTCAAATAGTATCAGAATGCAATTAAATTAAATTACAAGGTAAATAATGCAAAAGTTCCAATCACGATAGAGAGACACGAGTCCTTACATGACTTATTTGTAAAATAGATAAAGACAAGGGTAGAAGCGCAAATATACCCTTAATACACGTGGACTGATCTACGGTCGCAATTTATTTGGATGCTGATCCAATGTCTGAAAATGAAGTATGCTCGAGAAGCTTTGATCTGATCTGGAAGTAAGATCCATGACTATTATTTGGGGCTCGATCGATGATCAAGATTGAATCTAGACGCCTTGTTCTTGATCGTGAGGACAAAAAGGCCTCTAGAAGAACATGACTGAAGGAGAACTCCAACGCAGTTCTATCGCAGAGATCTCATACGATCTCCACCTGAATCGTCTTCTGATAGATGCTACAGCTTCCTGCGATGAACCTCTAACTGAATATGGGCTCCAAGATCCACAGCAAGGGATCCAAGGAGATCTGAAGGTCTGTACGTGTTTAGATTCAATGGACCTCGAGCTTGCTCCTCTTGCTCCCTTGTGCTCTCCAAAACCCTACATTAGAATCCACGCTCAGAGACGATGATCCGACGAGCTTATTGGTGTGTTAAAGGCAAAAAATGGTGAGAGTGTAGGGGCTCTGACGAAGGGGGTCGGAGATGGGAGCTTATCCTCAGATCTGGGATGGTTTGAGGGGGGTCATACTAAGGGAGAGATAAAGAAGGTCGGGGCGAAGGTGTATGCATGGTCGGAGTTAAGAATGGTTGATCAAAACACCTTTGATCTTGCAAATCAAAGGAAGAAGATGGAGGATCCGTTTTACTGAAATTAAAGCGAAAGTTAATGAAGTAAAAGACAACATTATCCCTAAGAAATACTAAGGTAACCTATGGCGGGTGGCGGAGAAGATCAACCTTGATCTATGGTGAAAAGCAGAGAGGCGAAACACACAACGGAGGTCTTCGATGGTGTTGCTGGATCACGTCCTTCAAGGGTACCTCACACTCCACACTATGGAGATCAAGATCCCTGTCACTGCTCGATCGTCTAAATTCAATCTCGGGCAAAACATCCACTCAAAAATGGATCAAATCGATGATGTGGTGCGACTGGAGGATATAAATAGGAGTGGCTTTGATGAGTTTTCAATTTTGAAATGTGAGTTCGGGGCGCGATCGATGGGTCTAACGTGCTAGCAGGGATGTTAGTTATTATGGCCAAAAAATTGGAGAAGAAAGTAGGGCCGGTTAATGAATGGAGGCACGTGGAAAATTAGGAGATGGAGGGATGGCAAGCGAGGGACACAGTCGATGAGCGTGGTAAGCGGAGTTGACTAGGGCCAATAGACCCAGGCCAACCAATGGGAGCGCGCAAAGAATGAGGACAAAATAGGCTAGACGACAAAAAGGAAAATGGAAAATAAATTAGTTTAAAAATCGAAAAAAAATTTAAATAATTAAATAATGTAAATAAAAAATGTTAAGGAATTTGTTACCTTAATTATGGCGATTTTCAATTAATTAAATATGGAATATACAAATGCAAAAATTTATAGATATGTATACCTATATATACAATGCTTTGATTTTTAATTAATTAATTAATTATACAAATATATACAAAATTTAGAATTATATAATTTATAATATTTTACAAGGGTTTTAATGATATTTTTGTTAGATTATTAAGAATTAGTTTATTAGGTTAAATAAATAGGTGTAAGTACAATATATACATAGTGATACATATACAATATTTACATGATTTCATTTTGATTTATTTTTGATTTTGTAATTTTTATTTCATATTATATAAGTCAAATATAATATTTACAATTAATAAAAAATAGAATTTAGACAAATATAGAAAAGAAAATAAAGACATAAATAATATATAGTATACATAGGTATTATATACGATAGTACCCTAATTTGCCACATTTCACACCTGAACTCCGATTTTTATGAAACCACCTCCATTTTAACGATTATTTTATTTGTAGTACCATTAAAGTGAGTTTGATGAATTTTGAGTTTGGTGTAGAAGATATTGATCTTATAAATTGAGCTTTGCAGCCTTTTGAGAGTGTTGTAATTTACACAATATATACTGATTATTCTTGCAATTATTTTTGTTATTTATAAAAGATTTATGCATAATTTTCATGAAGAAATCAATTGTGTTTGAGTTGAATTTGAGTATTAATAAATTAATGAAAAGAATGTGTATTGTATACAGTATTGTACATGTGACGAATATATACAAGAAATGGTTGATTTTCTGAAATTGTTGGTGTTTATGCCTTATCTCCCCTACTTTTTTCCTTGTCGATCAGGTCAAGTCTTGACCTTATCTTGGGGTCAGAGTTAGCATGTATCTATTACATATACACAATCTTTATTTTCTTTAGTTTTCCTTTATTAATTTAATTTAGGTTAAAATAGTGATAAATATACAATATTTACACAAGAAGTAGTGTTAGTAAAAGAATAGATTTATTGATATTTACATGTATTTTATAAGGTAATTTAATCTAAAATAAATGAATAAAGATGATGAAATGCAAATTCATCATCCCCTTATGCTTTATCTTTTCTAGATAGCAAACGCTTATTTAAAGAATAAGTGACTAGAAAAAGAATAAAGGAAAAACAAAGAACTTAGAACAATATTTAGTATAAAAGTTATCTTCATAAAATCAAAGCGTGGAGCTTGGTCAAACCTTTGGATTATTAGTTTGGGCGGAACCTTAGTGGGAAACGAACTTGACACTCAATAACCTCTAGAAACCACACAACTCTTGCTCAAGTCTCCTCAATAGCCAGGTCCGAATAAATCAACTCATACACAAACCCTTATGACTATGAATCTTTCTTGTACAGTGTAAGTGTTATGTAGCTCTCCTCAACTAAAGCGGTAAAAGTCAGTCCTCTCCAATATGGATACCCTAATTCCCCAACCCAATACCTCTTTCCTTGAGAAGCGAGGTACTCCCATCTATGTTCAAGTGCAACCAGCTCAAGAAGAGGAGGTGGAGAAGAATAGACAGTATCTAGTGTAGCTACCTATCCTAGGATCCCTGGCCAGTGTAGCCAAGTCATCCAGCTTCAGGCTCACAAATATTTGACTTAGAAGCTCAAGCTTTCTTGTTGACTATACATCTATATACATACTCCAGCATGCATTTTATTAATAATCAGGCCTATCCACTCTTTTAGAGTTTTTGATTTTTGCATCTTTTTGAATATATATAAGGGTGCATGATAAACACGGGGCATCTTGAGGATCCAGATAAATATCCAGTCGCTGAGTGACCACTCAGAATCCCCTGGTTAATCAACAATTAACTCACATAATTAAGTACGCAATCAAATCCCAAAACATGGAGTTAAAATTTATTATTACTCTACAGGCACATATGTATAATGTGTAAGCATATGTAGAGGTCGAACCATAGAGAGAGCAAAATTGGTAGCCTACAATTATTTATATACTAGCCAGTCATGTATGCACACAAGTCTTTTTGTGGGATATATATATTTATCTGATTTTTGGTTTTATAATTTTTAGTTGATTTTTAATTTTAATTTTTTTATTTTATTTTTTATATTTTCATTTTGAAATAAGATATAAAACTAGATAGAATATATAAATACAAAAGAGATGAGAGAGAGATAAAAGGAAGTAAAAATGCTTAAATTTAGGGAAATAAATTGTTTCTGTGCTATTTGTATTTTTATATTTTTATATTTTTATAGAATTTTACTAATTTTTATATGTTTTTAATTCCAAAAATATACCTAATAAGGGATTAAATAAATAGACCGAATTCATTTGGACTTAAAAAACGAGATAAGTCCCAAATTACCCAAATGAATATTAATATGTTAGTAATAATATATAGATAATTATAAAATAGGAAAACATTTTTTGGTATATTGTTTTGGGTTTTTATATATTTATTTTATTGGATTTTGGAGCTTTTTAATTTTTATAATTTTCTTTTTCTTATTTTTAAGGTTTTTCATTTTCTGGACTCAATAGATACATAAATATACTATATATAATACTTTTGTAATTTTTCAAAAATATTTTCTATTTTTTGGTATTTTATAATTTAAATAGGGCAAAAATGTCTCCTATTTCAATTTTAAAAATGGATAAAATGCACAAAATTGCTAAATAAATATACAACGTGGATCTACAAGGCACAAAGCACTTATCCTAATTTTTGGTGGATTTTTAGGTGCAAGCTAAGTATTTTTAATAAATACATGAAACACATAAAATAACACAGCCTGACAGGGGCAAAAATGCAATAAAAATAACATACAAGGACTCAGTTACAGTATTGCCTTCATGAAACAACATTTATTTAAATATATGAGTCTATTCTACAATTACAAAAACTGCCAGGGGGTTGCATGCAAAATTTACGCGCCTCACGTGGGACTGCACGTGAGGCGGGCAAGAACCAATTTGTTATAAAAGGAAATACAAGGGGTCCTAAGGCAAAATTCCCTATTTTATTTACACATGGTATTTAATTTACACGATTAAATAATAAAATACGAAAAGTGGGGGTGTAGATTTGCAAATTACCCCCAACGAGGCGGGGCAGACGGCTGGATCTGAGTCACTTGCCATGCATCGCCTCCTCCGCATCCGATGACGTTTCGCCGATGGAGGGTGGAGATTAGACCAGCCTTGCTGATCTGATGGCTGCTGCTGTCTGGCATCCAACGGCTGAGGCTCGTCCTGGGACGCCTTCCTGATCTGACGGCTGCTGTTGTCCACGAAGAACAGGAAGAACACAGAGGTTCCCTGCTCTCGATCTTTGATTCCTCCTTCACTCGATGGTCTTCGACGATGGAAATGGGCTCCACATGTCTGGAAAGGTTCTCCACAGCTTCTGAGGTGCACAAGAAGGCCTAGGACCTCGTAAATCAGTCCAGCAAGCTCGGGGAAGAAAAGGGGTCATGGGAACCTTGTAGTCGATAGATTTGAGTCCCAAAGGACTCCTTTTAGCATGTAACCTGCACCAAAAGAAAGAGTGGCTCGAGGGGGTTTCCCTCGACTAGGAGTTGAGGTTTCAGAGGTCAAAAAGCGACATGAGTGACAAGGTCCGGCAAAGCGGAGGAGTAGGACCTCGATTCGCAGAGAAAGAATCGCTCCGGTTGATCAGGGGTGTTCGTGAGATGGAGAACATGTAGGGGTTCGAAATGATGATGAACAGGAGGTTGGGGCACCGATAAATCAGCTTGGATGGGTTCGCTGGAGCGGGGCTCCTGCGAGCTTCGATCTAGCTCTAATCGAGCACATACGGTCCTAATAATAAAACTAACTACTGGATTACACTCTAGAAGAGAAAACTAAGCAATTAAACTAGGTAAAACAACTCTTATACCCGGTGTAAGACCAGGGAGCAGGACGGTCGCCGGAGTGCTGCCTGGGTAAAACCCCGTCTTCTCCGACCATTAAAGACCTCCTGGAGTCTCCTCCTGTCACGAGGGACTCGTCTAGATTGAAGGCTATGGCGGGAGAGGAGCTAAGATTGACCAAAGAACTCAAGGAAGGCAAAGGCGTTTATTTATACACGTATTCGGGCACCCTTATTGGCAGCCCTTTTTGATCGAATCGATTCCATGTACAAAAAATCATGGGACCGGGCGTGGATCTATGATGTACAAAGAATAATATTCATGAAGGGTCATATCGTTCTCGAGCTACACAACTTGCGTGAAAAATTGGAGAAACGGGTCTCTCGTGATATGTCAGAGGCATAAGGCTAGGGTCAGAGGAGTTGACCCGACCAGCGGTCAACCCTTGGCGGCCTTTGATTGGTCCATGCAGGTCGCTAGAAGACAAAACATGATGTAATAATAAAGATTAATTTATTTAAATTAGTAAATGATTTTAATATTTTTCGAGTATAAAATAAAAATGTATATTATTTTATGTAGTATTTTAATATGATTTTTATTTATTTTTTTGGCTTTATTTATTAGTAAATAGTTTTTATTAATGTATTTATAGGTATATTTACCTATGTTTTGTGTATTTTATTTTTATCTTGTATATTTTATTTTATTATTTTATTTTCTTATTTTATATATTTATAACTTACTTTTGTGAGTATAAATATATTTTTATTTAATTTTTATGAGTTTATTTACATATTTAAATAAATAGGTATATGAATTGTATAAGTATAGGTCTAGGTATTTTGCCTATGTTTTGTATACTTCTTTTTATTTTAATGTATTTTAATGGGTTTTATTTTTGTTTTGTATTTTTAATAGAATATAAATGATATTGACAATATTCTAAAAATATGAAAGAAGAAAATAATTAAAGAATATAATTCCTTTTATTTATATACATATGGGTATTTCATCTATGTTTTTATATAACTCTATTTTATTTTTCATTTTTTTGTTAGTTTTATTTTGATTTTGATGTACACATAAATTATAAATAATGTTTACAAAATTATAAAAATATGAATTTGTAAAAATAATAAGTGGTGAATAAATTGAATATTTTAACCGGTATTATGTACAATAGACGCCCAAAACCTATCTTTTCTACAGTAACTCCAAAAAATATAAACCACCACCATTAAATAGCTCATGAAAAGTTATATACAATTAGAGGTGATTTTGATAGATTTTGAGTTTTTATTTGGAAGATATGGGTCTATGAAGTTTGGTTTCTGGCTTTTAATTCTGGGTATAAAATGTACACTGTGTATCATTTTTGTACAAACTCAATTTTGTATTTTATTTACATTATTATATACAACTTTTATGTACAAAGTTTCTTTATTTGATGAATAAATATTTAGATACAAAATAGGTGCCAAGAATGCATAAATCAAGAATGAATAAATGAAATGTTTATTGTATTTTCGGCCCTTATCTCCCCCTACTTTATTCCTTGTCGACCAATTCCATTCTGGACTTGGTCTCGGGGTCAGGGTCATAAAATATTTGCAATATTTTATTCCTTTTTCTTTTCTTCTCTTTATTCTATAATCTTGGCATTAAAAACCTTATTTTATGTACAATAAATGTAATGAATAATGAATGCTATTATAGACAAATTAATGTTATTTACATGCATTAACTTGGGTTTTCAAGGCCAAAATGATAGAATAAAGGTGATGAAATGGAGATTCATCAATGCAACATGTACATAAGGAGTTTTTTACCCTAGTCTGTCCCTCTTTTGAAGCTTTATTGCAACCCATAGCATTCTTTCATTAGATCTCATCTCTACTGGACTAGGTTGGGGTACAATGTCCACAAATGTGTGACTTATTATGTTTCCATTGCCGTGTGTTTCATGCTGGCAAATCCAACCCTCTACCACATCAACTGAGGTAAGCAAAGTGTAGGTACAGGTGTGCAAGCTTGGTCATTATCAACAAGAATCATGCGCATGCTCCAAAGTATTCTACTTTGGCAGTCAAGACGTCACTGAACTAAGTCTTATGGTTCCCAAAGAATTACATTTATAGAACAGAAGAATCTCAATTCCATTTTCTATAAGGTTCATCTGAAATTAAGTGGATTAAGGTCCAACCAAGCTCCATTCTTCGACTTTATTCCAACCAGTTTAAGTGTTAATACCATTCTGAAAAGGGCACATGCAAATGCAAGAAATATATACATAAAACATTTTTTATTTAAGAAAAGAAATAAACGAATAATATTTTTGAAAAAGTTTTCAAAGAATTTGCAAATTTTTTTTGATATTAAACACTTTTTTAAAGAAAGAAAAGGATTAGTAAATTGAATGTATTTATGAGAAATATATACAAGTATACACTTAAGGATGATACAAATGTTTTACAAGATTTTAGAAGAGGTTTTTATGCACAAGTTTTAGATACAAGTTTGATAAAAGAATTTTAGATACAACAAAGAATTTTATTTAGAGGTGGATAAGTTATTAAGATTTTCATACGCACGTGGATTTTACAAATTATATATATACATCCCATAATATATATCACACGTGACAAAATAATTTTACAAGAAAGATTACAAACCTTTTCAAAACATTATACAAAAGGTTTTACAAACATTTTTCAAAATATTTTACAAATATTTTTCAAAAGTTTTACAATGTTTTTGCAAACTATTTTACAAATATTTTTACAAATCATTTTACAAACAATTTTTACAAATTTGTTTGCGAACATTTTACTTTCAAAAATTTTATAAACATGTTGTATAGTATACTTAGTTTTGATACAAAAAAATTACAAACATTTTACAAACAAATCATTTTTGCAAATAGTTTTGCAAAGATTTGTACAATAATAGTTTTGCAAAAACTTTTTACAAACATTTTTACAAATAGTTTACAAACACTTTTTCAAATAGTTTACAAACACTTTTTACAAAAAAAATTTTGCAAATAATTTTACAAAAGATTTTTGCAAATCATTTTTCAAAACATTTTTTAAGTAATATCCATATTATTAAAAATATGAGTTATGACAAAAGTACATATACAATATATATGACACCCCCTATACTTAGCTCGAACCATGTCCTTATAGTGAGAAAAGAGCTACAACAGAAGACATAACTCATGCTAAGTATAGAAAAGTGAAAAGAATACTATACAACAATGAGTCAAAGAATAAATGAAAAGAATAGAGTCGGTGATCCCCCTATACTTAGGATCAAATAATCCTAAGTATAGAAGAATGTACAAACGAGAAAAATCGAGGGTAAGAATGAACAAACTCAACGACTCGACTCGTCCTCCCCTATACTTAGGGTGGAAGATCATGAAGTATTTAAAAAGAATATCAACAAGTTGAAGGACAAGCGAGAGAATAGAAGAAATAAAAGAAAATAAAAACACGAAGGAGACAAAATGAACACCATCACTCCCCCTATACGTAGGGTAAAGGATCCCTAAGTATAAGAAATAACAAGAGTGATGAAACAGAACGGAAATGGAAAAACTCAAATCATTCACCTACCCTATACTTAGGATATAGTACATCCTAAGTATAGCACACACACATAAGAAAAAGAGGTGAACTATAAAAATGAAAGAAGAAAGAATAAAATGAAATGATATATACAAGAGAAAATCAACTCATGTAACAGATGCATAAGATGTCAAAAAGTCATCGTCTTTTACCACAGATATGGAATAAACCATTAACATGAATATATCATGATCTAGATATGGCTTCAGCAACTGTCCATTCACAACAAATGGATGTGCGTTAGATGACAAACGAGATATGACAATACTACCATTGTCACACACATCTCTTGCAATGAACAATCTTGACCATTTGCTTTTTAATTTATTGGGAAACAACTTCAATTAGTACAAACAACCAAACTTTCTGATCAAGGGAGAAAGTCTTCCTTCTAATGTGTCTATCATGCCAACGCTTGACTTTCTCCTTATACATGGGTGAGTTCTCGTATACGAATTCTTGGATTTCCAGTAATATGTTAAGATCCAACTTCCTACTTTGTCCTGTTTTCTCATAATCCAAATTGCATACACGAAGTACCCATAATGATTTGGGAATTAATTCAACTCGCAAGTGGCATCGCTTTCCATACACCAATATGTAAGGAGACATACCCAATGGAGACTTGTACGCTGTCCGATAAGCCCATAGAACTGAGTCAAGCATTTTGGACCAGTTCTCTTATATGGATGTACGTGTTTATGCTATATCGTATTTATCTCCCTATTTGAAATCTCAGCCAAGCTATTAGTATGTGGGTGGTATGGAGATGCAACTCTATGCTCAATGATGTACTCCTTCACAAGCTTCTTGACTTCTCTGTCAATGAATTAGCTTCCCCCATTTGAAATGAGTATCTTGGGGATCCCAAACCGTGCAATAATGTGGTCCTTGAGAAAGTAACAAACCGTATGACTATCAGCGGCTCGGGTGGGTATATCCGCCGCCTAACGACTAACATAATCCACAACAAGCATAATGCAATGAAATCTCTGACTGATAGGAAATGGGCCCATAAAGTCTATGCCCCAAGCATAAAAAAAATCTAAAATCTGGATATATCTTAGGAGCATGGTATCTTTGGAACAAACGATTCATCCCGTCTCCTGCTAGTCAGTACAACCTCGAACATAATCTATATTAAATAAAGTTGGCCACCTTAGGCCACTCTGTAAAACCTTTATTGTCGTACGCTTCCCTGAATGATGCCCACCAAACTCTAATTTGTGACAATGCTCAAGTACACTGGTGTATTCCTCTCGAGGAATGCACCTTCTCCATATACAATCCGTACCCTCACAAAATAGTTATGGATCCTCCCATTGATAAAAATATATCTCTAACAAGAATCTATCTACCTCGTGCTTCAGCCAATCTTGTGGAACTTTCTTGGAGACAAGATAGTTCACAATATCGACATATCATGGGAGTGAGTCCACAGACAAAATGGTCACATTTGGAAAGGTCTCAGAAATAGGAAGTGTACTCTGCTTAGAAGTCTCTGCATCTGTAATATGGGAAAGGTGATCTACCACAACATTCTTCAGTGTAGATTTATCTTGAATCTCTAAATCAAACTCCTAGAGAAGAAGGATCCATATGATATGGCATGGTTTTGCACCCTTCTTTGCTTGTAGGTACATTATGGCAGTGTGATCCGTATATACTATGTCATGTGAACCAAGGAGGTAGGATCTGAACTTCTCTAGTGCAAACACCACTACTAACATCTCCTTCTCTATGACTGCGTAATTACGCTGTGATTCATCCAGAGTCTTGCTAGAATAGTGTATAGCAAACGGTATCCCATCCCTTCTCTGCCCTAACACTACTCCAACTACAAAATCTGATGTGTCCGTCATGATCTCAAAGGGAAGAGACCAATCATGTAACTATAGGATGGGAGCACTAGTAACCATGTCTTTCATATGGTGAAATGCAAGAAGTGCTTTCTCATCAACAATAAACTTACTCTCCTTGCACAGAAGCTCAGTTAAAGGTCTGGCGATCTTGTTGAAGTCCTTAATGAATCGCTTATAAAATCCAACATGTACTAGAAATGACCTCAACTGCTTCAAATTCTGTGGTGGATCTAGCCTGGAGATCACATAAATCTTGGTTATGTCAACATCCATACCATGGTTGGAGATGATGTGGCCCAACACAATCCCATTAGTCACCATAAAGTGACTCTTCTCCCACGAGAGCACTAAGTTTTCCTCACAATAACGTTGATGCACTCGATCTAAATGATCTAGATATGTGTCAAAGCTATCCCCGTAGACTGAGAAATCATCCATGAAGACCTATAGAAAACTACCCACCATGTCGGCAAAAACAACCGACATATACCTTTGTAATGTAGCGGGAGCATTCCACAATCCAAAGGGCATCCGTCTAAAGGTGTAGATGCCAAACGAATAAGTAAAAGTAGTTTTCTCCTGATCCTCATGAGCGATAATAACAAGGTTATACCTCGAATACCCACATAAGAAACAAAAGAACTCCTTCCCTGCCAAATTCTCAATAATCTGATTAAAAAAGGGCAGTGGACAGCGATCTTTCTTGGTAGCTGATTTCATGCCCTGGTAATCTACGAAGACATGCCATGAAGTAGGTACACTGGTCGGAATCTCCTCTCCATGGTCATTTTTTACGATAGTAATCCCAGATTTCATTGGGACAATTTTTACATGACTGACCCACTTGGAATCTGATATGGGATAATTAAAGCTAGCATCACACCATTTCTTGATCTCTTTCATGATAACATCCTAGAGGTTTGTATTGAGATGTCGCTGACACTCATAGGTGGGTTTGTTGTCATCATATAAGTAGATATGATGCGAGCACAAAGCTAGACTAATCCCATAGAGATCCAAAATATTCCATCCAATGACCTTGTCGTATCTCTCAAGAACCTCTAGTACGTGTGATTCTTGTTCGTCGGTCAATTGCGAGTTAAGGATGACCAGAAACATTTGTGGGGACCTGCAAAGAAGGCAACTTTAATGTTGAGGGTAAAGCCTTAAGCTTAGGTGGGGTCTAAATCGGCTATGTGACAACCTATGTAACTGTATTTGTAGAAGGTATCTGATCTGCACTATGTGTACTGTCCACCATGGCCACTATAAGCTCAACATGTAAAATCTCAGATAGATCCGCAACGAATAATCTCTTCTCAGAAAGAAATGGCCCATCATACTATTCAGAATCCTTAAAAAAATCTCAGAAATCTCAGTAGGAGGTATATCATCACTAATCTCAGAAAAGGAATGTGTCTCATGAATCTCATAATGTATCTTCAATATCTCAGTCTGATCCTCAGAATTTAGCTCAGGCTGTCCATTAGCGAACGACTCTGCTTGATCAACAAGGGAACTCAAGGTGACTGCGCTTTCTAGAAGGTACTTCCGGGAAAGGAACTCCTAGGTGTCGATAAAAATAGAAATATATATTTGACTCTTGAAACTTAGTAAGAAAATCACACTCCTCAGAATATGGTGTAACTGTCTCCCTCTCATGAGCCGCTGTTGGTGGCGGTGATGGCCTAGGATCGGGAATCATCTCAATTTTCACCTTATAACTACGAGAGTGAAAGATGATCTCTCCAGTAGTATAATCAACTATCGCTTTGACCATTCGAAGGAATGACCATCCTAGTATGATCAGGGTATCGAGTAACGGTGCATAGGTGTTCGTATCCATGACAACAAAATCAACTGGGAATCTCATTCCTCGTACCGTTACAACAACATCCTCTAAAATTCCCCTCAACCTCTTGTCGATCTATCAACAAACTAAAGGATCATCCTGAAGGATCTAAGAGGCCTCACCTAAACTCAGTGAGTAGCGAGGATGGCATGAGATTAATGAAGGATCCATTATTGAGAAGACTATGATCAAATTCTTGATCAAAGATGTAGCAACGGATGCGAGGTGCTCCCTTATCTTTCTTTTTGGTCGGGAGGTTGCTAATAACATGAACTGTAGCCATGGTCAAAATGTGTTTCTCTGTCTTTTTTCGTCTGTTTTGATTAGGTTGATGCTTTTGAGTACTTGCTTTTGAGACATGTTGCAAATTGGGAGATGGATGGATTGTTATCAATGTAAGCCCATGGTGAACCATTCTTACAATAAATGTTATTGTAATAGTTGATTTATCAATAAAAGTTACTGATTCTTTTTCACTCCCTTTCTGAGATTAATTAAATGAATGCACTATAAGGTCCCTTTATACTATTAGGGTTATGTACCATGGCCATCTTAATAATCATACAATTGTTGATTCAGTAATAGAATCATATAGGATGGTGTTTGGATGAATATCTAAGGAGTTAGATGGAGGACTCATCAAGCACCGTCAAATGATTGTTAAGAGATGATCTCCAGCTTGAGTAAAAGATGGCAATCCTTTCTCATATAGGCCGATATCTGACCGACCTCTTGATGCAGGTCCTCTATATGGGAATAGAGATTCGGAGGTGTCAGATTAGTTAGGTCAAAAATTTGACTTAACGAGATCGAGATAACCAAAGTCCTATATTGTATACTGTCACGGTACATGCACACATCCTTTGACCGGAGATAGATGTGTTGCTATATGTCTGAGTATGTACATTTGGCAGACCAATAGGTTGATGACCTAACCAAGGTCTATACACCGACGAGCTGGTGTGAATATAAGGGCATATGAGTAATAAGATCTCTCAAAGGGATCATACATGTTCACTTATGAACGGGAAAACATGAGCTCACTAATGAGGTATTAGGACCAATCAAATTCCATGCATGGTCGTCATGCTTTAGAAGCATGACAAGAATTTGAAGGTCCGATATATGCTTTTGGAAAGCGTATGATCGATACCAAATCCCAATGACCAAGATTGAGAAACTTGATGATGAAACCCTGAAGATGACACTGTAAAATTGATCTATATCTTCGGGTTCATCATAGGTCTTCCAGTATGCAGGATGTACATGTATTAAGAATACCTGAGGGTGATGTGATCATAAACGATTGTATAACCATGACGCTTCCATTCCGAGGGAGTGATGAAACATGTCTCGATTTTAGTGACTACTCTCAATAGAGAAGTAATCTGATCTTGGTCCAAGTATTGGACATTGATTTGAATGAGATTCAGATGCAATGAGAAGATTAGATTTGCAGCCTTGATTAAATCAAGCATCTATGAGAGGTTCGTGAGATCTGGATTTGAGATGAGATCTCAATATCCAAGTCAGTATACGTGGAACAATACAATTGCCCTGTCCTTATCTCTAAGTATCTGCGGAGAATGCACATTATTCTTGAAAAAGTTCAAGAATAATTCCAAAGTTGAATTATATCTAAGCATTGAGAAATGGATAATTAAATGTGATTTAATTATCATAAATAATGTGAATTTGATTCACATTATCTGAATGCATGAGAATGATTGTCCAATGTAATTAAATGTGATTTAATTATTGTGGATATGGATAATGTCGATATCACTATCCAATTATCCATGTATATTATAAATACGATTTATAATATATTAAAGAGAGAGACCTATGTGATTTATATTTGTTGATTAATTGTTAATGTGACTTGGATTCACATTGGACGATTAGTTGAAAATATAATTATATTTAGCTTTGGGTTGTGAATGAGATTCACATAATTTCAAAGGCTTGACTGAAATTTTTCACAAGATAATTATGGATTATTTTTTGTGAAAAATATTTACAACAAGAGCTTTGTAAATTAAGGAGATATCATGAGAAAATGAGATATCATGATAATTAGAGGAGATAGACCCATTCCACTCAAGAGAAGTGGACAGCTACAACTCTCCATGTGGAGAAGAGTAGCCGTCCCCCCTCTTTTAGGGAAAGAGGTTAGTCTCCTCACTATCTCATCTCTAGTCAAGGGTGGTTTAATTTTAAATTAATTTTGTTGATTTATCAATGAAAATTAATTTAAATTAAATCATTTGATATTGTGTTTTTACAACAACATCCTAGCCATTGAAAGAAACACAAATCAATCTCATCCATTAATTCTGTGTTGTCCATGGATTGGGATCCATGGGCTCCCAAAACCCTATATAAGAAGAGTCATCCTTTGCTCTTCGAGTTACGCAATCGATGACTCTCTCTCTCACATTCTCACACAAACCCTCTTCCTCCTCTCATTGTGTGGCCATCCACTCTCATAGAGAGAAGAAGACCTCCGTTGTCATGCCCGCTTCAACGACTCTTGGATCTCCATCTTCTTTGGTGCATGGTGATCATGAAGAAGGTGTTCGATCTTGTGAGATGAGATCATGAGATCCAATGCTTGGATCAATGACTTGGATTGCGAGAAGCACACGACTCATTCCCGCGCTCGCAAGCGTCTCCTCAAACATATCAGACTTGAGACAAGAGGTCTCTTCGCTTAGAGGCTTGATCACAACAATGCTCCAAGAGGTATTCCAATATATCTTATGTGGTTAGATTAAACAATCCAAGAAATGTTCTTGGATTATGTGGTTTCATCATTTAAATTTTTTAATTTTCCGCTGCATCGAGCAACTAGTGAGACTAGTCGCTCTTGATTGTATACGATACGATCCACACACTTCCGTGATGAACTTGAGAATCATCCCACATCCTTTAAGTGGTATCAGAGCCAGGTTTGAGGTTTTGGATTCATTCTATAAACCGAAGAAGATTTGGGCTCGTTAGGGTTCGTGAAAATTTTATCGCATTTCAATTTTCGCAGCCCTGTTTTGTGATAAATTGCGGCCCTATTTAAAATGTTTAAACATGAATATATCACTTGTATAATGTTCCCCATTAAATAAGGAAACCATGCAATTTGATTTTGCGTAATTTGGATTCAGTTTGCTCAAGTTATGATCCTTTTAATGACCATATGTCCATTGTTTCGGGGATAGCGAATAATGACGTAATTAAAGAGTTAATTACTGTTTTAAAATACCTGTAAATACGTTCTAATCACATGGTTTCTGTGTTAAATCAAATTATCAATATATGGAAATTGATTTTGCTTAATTTGGATTTAAAATAAAAGAGATATGCCAATTTTAGTAAGTGAGGGTCACTGCTGGAAATTGCAGTCCTAATCATGAACCTTGTGATTGTCATTTAAGAAACTTGTGAAATTAATGGTTAATTTCCTGAAATAATTATGTATAATATTTGGGAAATATTTGAATGATAATTATTCCCTTAAATGACATTGCCTCAATCAATAAATAATTAGATATGATCTAGATCACAAATTGGTTACTTGGTACACTTTCAATAAACATCTTACTTGAATAGGTTTGGGGATTTGTCTAGCAAATTTCCTTATAATTACTATATAGTATAATTTCGGTTGAAAAATCGATGATCATCTCAAGTATACAACGATCAATTTGGTATTATCCTTTTCTTGGTGGATATGGTGTCTAGTCGAGGAGCATTGGGGTAGCTGGTTGCACCATGTGCGGTCTGTAGCACTCCCGTCGGTACTGATCATGTTAATAGGTAGGGACTCGATAATGCTAGAGAAATCATGATGTATTTTCTAATTATTAAAGTTTGAATTAATACGTACTTTGAGATAATATCATATTTTTCAAGTAACAATCAAGTTTGTTGATTGAATTGGAATGATAATTAATTTAATATGATTAAATAAATTATACAGTTAAAAACACTCTATTATGAATAGATGTGTATTTCCCTTGGAAGAATTAATTATATGAATATGATTCATGATAATTAATTGAAATTTGAATATGAGGTGGAGGATCACATAAGTGACATCCATGGTCTCCCGTCAAGGCGAAGGGTTCCATCGCCAGGGATTGTATGTAGGAGATGGTTGTCTGAAGTGACAGCTCCTGCATACAAACACATCTGGATCGGGCTCTTTGCTTCTCGAAAAAGTAAGGGCGTATGCGTAGTGACCTTAATAGAGGTTCCTCATATTATTGGGGCGATATTGGATTATGCATAGTGAGTTCTAATCCTGTTGATGGTTGGTTCAATTAACAATGGGTCAACATCACCTTAAGGGTTGTGGGCCCAGGTGTTATAGACCGAATTGAGAAATGCAAGTTAGACTTGCAAGGCGGAATGTATTCCCGCTTCTCTTTGTTGGAGTTACAGTTTCTCATATTATTGGGATGTGACAAAGATAAAGAGAAGATCCCAGATCTTACTAGAGATATAATGGTAAGTATATCTCTTGCTTTGAAAGTAATTAAGGGAATTAACTTTCAAAGTTGATAAAGCAAGACTAATTTGATTAAAAAATTCCTTAATCAAAGATTTGTGATTAAATAGATAATTATTTATATGATCTAATATAGTGCATTCTTAATTTCAGAAAATGAAGTCCATGAACCCACTTAGCAGGCTTCTAGAGGACAATTAACTGACCAGACCAAATTATTCGGATTGGATCCGAAATTTAGATCTTGTCCTATCCATTGGACGTATCTCTTATGTGCTATCAAAGGACAAGTACACAAACCCAAAGACTATGGAAGAAATCTCTTTTAATGATAAATATGACAAGGATCATAATCTAGCAAGATGTTATATTCTAGGTTCATTGTCCAATGTGCTTCATAAGCAGCATGCGGAAATAAACACTTGCCAAGAGATCATGCTGAATCTAAAAGATATGTTCGGTGACGTAAACCGCATACAACGTTATATAATGAAAGAACTTATTCGCTGCAAGATGCAGAAAGGGACCTCTGTCAGAGAACATGTACTCAAAATGTTTGGGTACTTCTCTGAGTTGGAAACCCTTGGAGCTGACATGGATGCATATATGCAAGCTGACTCATTCTGCTGTCACTCCCCAAGTCTTTCAACAACTTTGTGGTTACATACCACATGAGCAAAGTTGATTTTACTAACGCAGGGCTGTTAGCTGCATTAAAGTCTGCATAAGACGTATTGAAGAAAGGACATCCCCTCTAGCAGTGTAATGGTTGCACATGTCAAAGGAAAGTGCAGTCAGAAGCATGGTTCTCCGTAGGGTCCAAACCATAAGAGAAAGAAGAAGAGTCAAGGAGTTGGCTCATCTACCAAAGTATCCACTCTGATAGCATCAAAGAAAAATGATGTCTGTCATCACTGCAAGAAGCTGGGGCACTGGAAGCGCAATTGTCCAGATTACCTAAAGTCGGCCGACAAAGGTAAAGCCCCAGCATGTATGAAATCTACTTTCATCATTGAAACTAGTTTTCTCATTGGATGAGAAGGAAGTTGGATTATAGATTCTGGTGCTTCTTTTCATGTATGTAATTTGTTGCATTTGTTTCAGAAAACTAAGAGTCTTGATGAAGGGGAGATAGTCATCCAGATGTGATATGATGCAAGTTTTGCAGCAGTCGCTGTCAGGACCAGTCGACTATCGTTATCTAGTGGAAGAGTCCTAGTACTTAGAGAGCGTCTTTATGTACCTGAAGTCAAAAGGAATTTAGTATAGGTATCTAAGCTTGTTAGAAGCGGATATTCATTCCTTTTCTATAACAAACTAGTCATAAATCATTATGATAATGATATTGTGGATGGTGTTTTGACTTCTGGCAGACTCTATGAATTGTGCATTGATGAACATGTCATGAATGTTACTTCCACTAATAAAAACCCTAAAAGATCTAGGGAGGATGGTAATCATTATAATATGATTTGGCATCATAGGCTTGGTCATTTATCTGTTGATAGAATCATGAGATTGATAACAGATGGTCCCTTAGATTTTCTAAAGGTTCAACCCTTGCCTACCCGTAAACATTGTATTCAGGAAAAATGACTAGGATGCATTTTAGTAACAATGTTACAAGATACGAAGGTATTCTTGACCTTATACATACTGATGTACGTGGTCCCCTCAATATCGTGACCCGAAATGGATATCGATATTACTTGACGTTTATTAATGACCATTCATAATACAGATTTATCTTCCTAATACGTCATAAATCTGAAACCTTTGAAAAGTTCAAAGAGTTCATGGCTTTGGTTGAGAATCAAACTGATAGGAAGATTAAAAGGATTCAATCTGACCGGGGTTGCGAGTACCTCTCAGATGAATTCAAGGAATACCTTAAAGAGAATGGATTTGTCTCCAATCTCACTCCTCCTGGAACCCCCAACTTAATGGTGTTGCTGAAAGATGCAACAAGACTATCATGGATATGGTCTGTTCAATGATGAGAAAAGCACATTTACTACTTAGTTTCTAGGGATATGCAGTAGAGACTGCAATATATATCCTAAACAAGATTCCTAGCAAATCTGTGCTTAAGACTCCTCATGAGCTCTGGTATGGGACCAAACCTAGTGTTAATCACTTGAGGGTTTGGGGTTGCTTGGTCCATGCGAAGAACATGGACGCAAGTAAGATAGAATCTCACTCTCGTGAGTGTTACTTCATTGGGTATGTTAAAGATGGTATTGAATACCAGCTTTATGATCTTAAGACCCAGAAGGTTTTCATCTCTGGAGATGTGAAATTTCTGGAGAATGACTTCCTTAAAGGTCAAGACAAAAATGAAGTAGAGGAACTCATTGAGTCCCCTGAGGATTCTGAGCTTCCTGAACCAGAAACTGAAGAGATAGACAAAGATGAAACACTCATACCTCTTCGAAGGAGTTCGAGGGTGGTTGCACCACCTGAAAGGTATGGATTCCATGTATCAGGAGAGACAGACAATGATCCTACTTCATTTGATGAAGTACTCACGAATCATGACATGGATAGATTGATGCTAGCAATGAAGTTAGAGATTGACTCCATGCATAAGAATGGTGTATGGACCCTAGAGGATCCACATGAAGGGGTAAAACCTATAGGGTGTAAATGGATCTTCAAGAGAAAGAGGGGACCTGATGGGCAAGTGGAGACTTTCAAGGCACAACTTGTGGCCAAAGGCTACACACAGAGAGAAGGAATCGACTATGATGAGACGTTCTCTCCTGTGGCTATGCTTAAATCCATCAGGACACTGCTAGCTATAGCTGGATATCTTGACTATGACATCTGACAGATGGACGTCAATACGACTTTCCTCAATGTATTCCATTCCTCGAGGAGGATATCTATATGGAGCAGCCCCAGGGCTTCATAACCGAGGAAGATAAAGTATGCAAGTTGAAGAAATCCATCTATGGGATCAAACAAGCTTCTCGTAGATGGAACATCAGATTTGATGAAACCATAAAGAGTTATGATTTTGTGCAAAATCTTGATGAACCTTGTGTCTACAAGAAGCTTAGTGGGAGCGCCATTCTATTCATCGTGCTTTACGTAGATGCCATCCTTATCATTGGGAATGATACAAGGATGATGACTAGTGTTAAGATTTGGCTATCTCATACCTTCGAGATGAATGATCTTGGAGAAGCCTCTTACATCTTAGGTCTGAAGCTGTTCAGAAACCGAGAAAAGAGGATGTTGGGATTATCACAACATGGGTACATTAAGAAGATTCTTGAACATTTCCATATGGATAGTTCTAAGAAAGGTTTCCTCCCCTTAAGTCATGGTATACACCTGTCTAAAGGGATGGCTCCTCAAACTTTTGAGGAAAAGAAGGCCATGGCTAGATGCCCCTATTCATCAGAAGTAGGAAGCTTAATGTATGCCATGTTATGTACAAGGCTAGATATCTGCCATGCAGTGGGAGTGGTAAGTCGTTACCAGTCTGGCTATGGAGAACAACACTGGAATGCAGTGAAAATCATTTTCAAGTATCTAAGACAGACACAAGATTACATCTTGGTCTATGGAGATGGTGATATCTAAGTCTTGGGATATACATATTCAAACTTCCAGTCAGATATAGATGACCGAAAAGTCGACATCAGGGTTTGTGTTCCTGTTGAACGATGGTGCTGTGAGCTGGAGAAGTAAGAAGCAGGACACTACAACATATTCAACAACAGAACCTGAATACATTATCGCATCAGATGCTGCAAAGGAGGCAGTGTGGTTGCGCAAGTTCATCCTGGAACTTGGTGTAGTTTCCTATGATACTCCCATCCCGTTGATCTGTGATAACGCGAGGGCCATTGCTCAGGCGAAGGAACCCAGATGGCATCAAAAGAGCAAGCACGTGGAAAGGATATACCACATCATTCGGGAGATACAAAAGCATAGTGACATCATCATCACCAAGGTGGCCTCTACCGAAAACGTTGCTGATCCCCTTACCAAACCTCTGACACAGAAGGTTTTCGACCAACATGTAATGAGTATGGGTTTAAGGATTGTACCTGAATGGTTCTGAGGGCTAGTGGGAGATTGTTAGCAATGTGAGCCCAGGGCGAACCATTCTTACAATAAATTTTATTGTTATTGTTTGATTTATCAATAAAAGTTATTGATTATTTTTCACTCCATATATGAGATTAAGTGAATGAATGCACTATAAGGTCCCTCAATACAATTAGGGTTATGTACCATGGCCATCTTAATAATCATACAGCTATTGATTCAACAATAGAATCATAGAGGTTGGTGTTTGAATGAATATCTAAGGAGTTAGATTGAGGACTCATTAAGCACTATCAAATGATTATTAAGAGATCATCTGCAGTCTGAGTAGGAGATTTAAATCCTTACTCATATAGGTTGATATCTGACCGACCTCTTGATGCAGGTCCTATGCATGGGAATAGAGATTCAGAGGTGTTGGATTAGTTAGGTCAAAGAGTTGACTTAACGAGATCGAGATAACCAAAGTCCTATATCGTATACTGTGTGATACATGCACGCATCCTTTGACCGGAGATAGATTCATTGCTATATGTCTGAGTATGTACATTTGCCAGATCAATAGGTTGATGACCTAACCAAGGTCTATACATCGGCGAGCCGGTGTGCATATAAGGGCAAATGAGTAATACGATCTCTCAAAGGGATCATACAGGTTCGCTTCTGAACCGGAAGACATGAGCTCACTCATGAGGTATTGGGACCAATCAAATTCCATGCGTGGTCATCGTGCTTTAGAAGTATGATAAGAATTTGAAGGTATGATATATGCTTTTGGAAAGCATATGATTGATACAAAATTCCAATGACCGAGAGAGAGAAACTTGATGATGAAACCATGAAGATGACAATGTAAAATTGATCTATATCTTCGGGTTCATCATAGGTCTTCCAGTATTCAAGATGTACATGTATTAGGAATACCTGAGGGTGATGTGATCATAAACGATTGTATAACCATGATGCTTCCATTCCAAGGGAGTGATGAAACATGTTTGGATTTTAGTGACTCCTCTTAGCAGAGAAGTAATCTGATCTTCGTCCAAGTGTTGGACATTTATCTAAATGAGATTCAAATGCAATGAGAAGATTAGATTAGCATCCTTAATTAAATCAAGCATCTATGAGAGGTCCGTGAGTTACGGATTAAGATGAGATCTCAATATCCAAGTCACTATACATGGAACAATATAATCTCCCTTTCCTCATCTCCAAGTATCTGCGGAGAATGCGCATTATTCTTGAAAGAGTTCAAGAATAATTCCAAAGTTGAACTATATATAAGAATTGAGAAATGGATAATTAAATGTGATTTAATTATCATGAATAATGTGAATTTGATTCACATTATCTGAATGCATGAGAATGATTATCCAATGTAATTAATTGTGATTTAATTATTGTGGATATGGATAATATGGATAGCACTATCCAATTATCCATGTATATTATAAATACGATTTATATTATATTAGAGAGAGAGACTTATGTGATTTATATTTGTTGATTAATTGTTAATGTGAATTGGATTCACATTGAACAATTAGTTGAAAATATAATTACATTTAGTTTTGGGTTGTGAATGGGATTCACATAATTTCAATGGCTTGATTGAAATTTTTCACAAGATAATTATAGAATATTTTTTTGAAAATTATTTACAACAAGAGTTGTTGTAAATTAAGGAGATATCATGAGATCTCATGATATTTAAAGGAGATAGACCCATTCCACTCAAGAGAAGTGGACGGCTACAACTCTCCATGTGGAGAAGAGTAGCCGTCCCCCCTCTTTTTGAGAAAGAGGTTAGTGTCCTCATTATCTCATCTCTAGTCAAGGGTGGTTTAATTTTGATCTAATTTTGTTGATTTATCAATGAAAATTAATTAAATTAAATCATGTGATGTTGTATTTTTACAACACCATCTTAGCCACTGAAAGAAACACAAATCAATCTCATCTATTGATTGTGTGTTGTCCATGGTATGGGATCCATGGACTCCCAAAACCCTATATAATAAGAGTCATGCTTTGCTCTTAGTATTACACAATCGACGATTCTCTCTATCTCTATCACATTCTCACGCCAACCCTCTTCCTCCTCTCCTGGAGTGGCCGTCCACTCTCATAAAGAGAAGAACACCTTCGTTGTCATGCCTGCTTCGACGACTCTTGGATCTCTGTCTTCTTTGGTGCGTGGCTTTCGTGAAGAAGGTGTTCGATCTTGTGAGATGAGATCAGGATATCCAACACTTGGATCAACGACTTGGATTGCGAGAAGCATACGAGTCATCCCTGCGCTTGCAAGCATCTCCTTCGACAGATCAGACTTGAGACAGGAGGTCTCTTCACTTAGAGGCTTGATCACAACCACGCTCCAAGAGGCATTCCTATATATATTATGTGGTTAGATGAATCGATCCATAATATGTTCTTGGATCATGTGATTTCATCATTTAATTTTTTCAAAATTCCGCTACACCGAGCAACTAGTGAGACTAATCTCTCTAGATCGTATACGATATGATCCACACGCTTCAGTGATGTGCTTGAGGATCATCCCATATCTTTTAGGGATGGAAAGAGAGGGATGTGGCAGTGAGCGTGGTATGCAGAGTTGACCCGGGTCAACAGACCATGGCCAGCCAATGAGAGCGCACATAGAATGAGGATAAAATAGGCTAGATGACAAAAAAGGAAAAAAATGGAAAATAAATTAGTTTAAAACTGAAAATGATTTTAAATGATTAAATAACATCAATAAAAATTGTTAAGGATTTAATTACCTTAATTTTGGTGATTTTTAATTAACTAAATATGGTACATACAATGTGAAAATAAATAAAAAGTTTTATTTATAGATATGTATACATATATATACAATGCTTTGATGTTTAATTAATTAATTATATAAATATATACATAATTTAATATTTTATTAATTAACAATATTTTAAAAGGGTTTTAATGATAGTTTTATTAGATTTTTAGGAATAAATTTATTTGGTTAAATAAATAGGTGTAAGTACATTATATACATAGTGATACGTATACAATATTTATGTGATTTTATTTTGGTTTATTTTTGATTTTATAATTTTTATTTTATATAAGTAGAATATAATATTTACAATTAATTAGAAATACAATATAGACAAGTATGGACAAGAAAAAAAATACATAAATTATATATATATATATATAGTATACATAGGTATTATATACAATAGTACCAAAATTGGCCACATTTCACATCTTAACTCCATATTTATAAAACACCTCATTTTAAAGATTATTTAATTTGGAGTATAATGAAAGTGAGTTTTATGAATTTTGAGTTTTGGTGGAGAAGATATTGATCTTACAAGTTGAGCTTTGTGGCCTTTTGAGAGTGTTGTAATTTATATAATATACACCGATTATTCTTGAAATAATTTTTGTTATTTACTAATTTTTTATGCACATTTTTCAAGAAGAAACCAATTGTGTTTGAGTTGAATTAGGTATGAATAAATAAATGAAAAATGTGTATAATATATAGTAGTGTACATGTGATGAATATATACATAAAATGTTGATTTTCTAGAATTTTTGGTGTTAGGCCTTATCTCCCCCTTCTTTATTCCTTGTCGATAAGGTCAAGTCTTGACCTTCTCTCAGGGTTAGAGTCAGCCTGTATCTATTACATATATACAATATTTATTTTTCTTTTATTTATTTCTTTATTTATTGTAGGTTAAAATAGTGATAAATATACAATATTTACATAAGAAGTAGTGTTAGTAAAAGAATAGATTTATTGATATTTATAGGTGTTTTATAAGGGATTCTAAGCTAAAATAAATGAATAAATATGATGAAATGCAGATTCATCTGGCCATAGAGTATGTACCCGATCTTCAAAGGTTTGTAAAGAGTCAATTATCACCTAAGAAGACCGGCAAGAAAAGATCTCGAACCGAATATCATTTAATCACTATGGCCATTTCAATGGTGCTGACCTAAAATAGCAAAAATCACAAAGTCAAATGGTTAACAAAGGTGACTTGTGAAATTGAGAATATAGAGTTTACTCTTATTCGGATTGATGATGATTTCAACCTAAACATCCTCCCAGAGTCCGTGTTTGACCGACTTGAACTCGGACCTCTAAGAAAGACCAGAGTGATCGTTCAATTTCCCAACTAATCCACAAAAAACCTAGCGGAATTATTTCTGTTGTCATTATCTTCCAATGCATCACACATATAGTGGATTTTATTTTCCTAGACATCGAGCACCAAGTAGAGTTGTCTAAGTCTCCCATTATTTTGGGAAAGCCATTCCTAGATTCTTCCATATTGACTATTGACTATGAGACTCGAGACATCAGATTTCCGAACTGGAACCAAATGATAAAAATCTCGAGGACACACCTGACCTTGAGACAACCAAACAAGAAACCAACAGTCTTGATATAGAGGAAACCACAAAGATAGACCCTTCATATAATCAAACCTCTCTATAGATCACAGACACGGACCAAGGAGAGACACCTTATGGGATGACTATCGAATACCAATGTGAATGAGCCCAACCTAGAAACATCTGATTTGTCACTCTCGTATACAATTATTTCGTATTGCCTTGATCATTACTATGATTTCACACAAGCATCACCGACTTAGAGCACCACCTAACACACCATACGCAAGATGCCCACTGATCATGGAAGAATATTACAATGATTATTCATCTGATGAAGACCTGATTGTCAGCACCTCACCTCATAGACCACCACCAAAAGAGACAACCAAGACCAGATTGACCCATCTCGATAAACTGATTGCTTCATCCTCTAGTCTATTATTTGGTAAGAAGAAGGAAAGTACTGATCCCTCGAGGCATTCCCCCAAACACCTCAAGCTGTATCATTCTCATCTTCCTCTTGATGCTTTAGGTTCTAGAAAACCAACTAAGAGAGTTATCTTCGACTTACCGGAAAGGAATTTTCTGAGGATTCCTTGTCAGGTCTGGATGAGGAGATCTATGTTGAGCCCAGTTCAGATGCTTTAGAGCTTGATCAGAGCAAGCAATCTTATGTCGATCCACATCGGACTTTCCCTGCCCCTCACTATTATTCTTCTAGGACCGACTCCCTTGATCCCAGTCGATACACCAGAACAATTTGTTATGACCAGACTGATACTTGTTCATTAGAGTATTCATCTGAGGATGAATTTATTGACCCTAAGACTGAGCGAACTTTGAGAAAGTAGCTTAAGAATAAGAATAGTTGGAGTGCCTCCACCTTTTAGTATTATTCTCTTGAGGATAGCTCCGAAGATAGCTGGGAAACATCTACTTCATATTCTTTCTATCATTATTCCCTTCCACCACATGCTTCTAGAAAGATTGATCGTAAATCTCCTTGATCATCAGCCATCCTCCCTCCCACCCCCATCAGTTCCCTTTTACATCTTCTTCCTATACCTAGGCCAAGGCCTAAGTATAGGGGGACCGATGACATCTGTATCTACTCATCTTCTATTCCTCACTAATCTGTACTCAATGTTTTATTTTTATTTTTTTCACTCTCTTACGCTTAGACCGAGCTTTGGCTTCTTTGCATTTTTTATCCTCTAAGGGTACATCACTCGCTAAGTATGGGGTGTATTTATACTCTATATATATTTTTATCATAACTCATACTTTTTAATAAGTCTATATTTTATTTATGGGGTGGGTAACAGTCTTGAAAAAAATCCCTAAAAAACCATAAAAATTGAAAAATTAAAATCTTTTCTTTGGTAGAAATTCTGATTACTAAGCTTAAAAATGAGTACATATTTTTCAGTGGGGGTACTACGGTCTCCCGTCGTAGAATGGGTGGTTAAAAGACAACGCATCTGGCACCGTCTTGAAGTAACACAGGTAGCCATTTAATAGCCCGCACTTGAACCCATACTGGCTGAAAGTGGATGCAATTATTCATATGAGCTTGGGCTAGTCATTGTCTTTCTAAAGATTAAAAAAATCTATTGAAAAAAGTGTTTGCATTCCGTATATGCACTTTTTTTCAAGCATATGCATTGGTGAAAATCCCTTGGGTTCTGAACCGAGTTATGAGCAGAAGCTGAGAGTGGTATTTACTTGTCCTTAATCCATCTAATTTTTAGAGGAACTTATCCGATAAATCGGATTTTAGAAGCTTCAGGTCTTTAACTTAATTCTTTGAGTTCGGCATAACAATGTGCAGACATTGACTCTTAGTGTCTGTCATGGTTGCCTCATTCTAGGTACGACTCTAGAACAAGGAGTTAATCTGTACTCTTGCACTATGCACTTATCTCAACTCAAACGGGTTGTTGAAAGACTGTGTGGGTCTATTTTCTTGTAGCATGGACATCTAAAGACCGGAGTACGTGTTGAATTAACGCTTCGAATGAGGGATGGACTGCTAGCACAATTTTTCTAATATCTCAAAACATGTGCAGAAAGAAAGATTCTATATCATTAGGGGCACAAAAGATCCATGTAGAGCAACTAAAAAATCCATACAAAAGAAGCCAACTACCAAATATATCTGGTAGTACCAAAATCTGCAGCTTCAGAAAACCTACAGATCTTGTGAAGACATGGCTAAAATGGCCGGCTTCACAAGAAGTTGTGGCTACACTGACCACACTCCATTTCTCTTCTTATTCTTCTATCTTCTTCCCTCTTCGATTGCGGACATTGCACATACCTGAACTTAGAAGGAAATACCTGACTCCCCGAGGACGAGTTATTGGAGAGGAGGTTTATGTGACAGTCCAACATTCTTGATGGGAAGAGCTAAAACTCGTCACTTACATGAGATGATTATTCAATGTTCATGGGGTATGCTTTGGGAAGAGGATTGATCTATGCTGACTTTTTGAGCCGAAACTGTAACAATGATGTATAGAACTTGGAGGTTTTGATTTTTAAAACCCTAAATCTCACAGAAGTTCTGCCAAACTATTAATCCAAAGGTTGGGTTTAGCTCCATTTTCATCTTTTGTTCATGACCTTGGTACGGAACCCAAAATCATTTCACTTTTCCATTTCAATTTAGTTGCTTGGGGACAAGCAAGGTTTAAGTATAAGGGGTTGATGAATATGTGATTCATCAATCTAGTTAAATGAAAATAGAGCTTTGTCCCAAGAATTTTGGATCATTTACATGTTAACTTCATAAAATTAACCTTCATGCACTTATAATTAATTTGCATAAATTAGCATCCATTTCTGTATTCATAATCATATACAAATTTTCACCTAACTTCATGCATTTTTTAATTAATTAATGATGACTCCAATTGACATGAAACTAATTTCATTGTGTACATATAACTAACCATAATCCATGAAAAATCCTAAAAAATTGCTAACTTGTACATATGTGAAATAATCTCAAATTCTAATTTCAGAAAAGACAAACGAAAATGATGATATCTCTTTCATACAGTGTCCAAATGAATCTACTCACGTTTGAATTAATGTACGTTCAAATATCTACAAGTCAAGTCCAAATTCAAAAGAATCGGAGTCCATTTGTGAAAATCGGGTTTTGGAACCTAACTATGCATTGAACATTTTTGCTGATTTTGACTCTTCATTTCATGTGCATATCTCACTCATTTTAATTATTTCCTTATTTATTTATTCTATTCATTATTTTAATAAATTAAAAAAATAAAATCCCAAAAACATTAGAAAAGAAAAGAAAAAAAGACCAATTCTGACTTGAGCTTCTAACTTGATCTATTTGTACATAATCGACCTCTCTATTATTTTTGGCCTATTTGAAACCTATACCAAAAAATCACGATTGAGTCCATTACATCATTTCACAAAATGGTTGATTTTTATGTGCATTTATTTATCATCAAAAAATCAAATAAAAATGGTAAAGCTAAAAATTGGTATTTTATATACATAAAATATCACCAAAAAAATCATAACTTGCATTAAACAAAACAAGAGAGATAGTCGGAGAGTGCGCTGGTGATAGCGGCCACTTCATCTTGAGAGAATCTCTTAGGCGTGATCCACGGGTTCTCCTGTGAAGCTTCTCCTCCATAGAAGCTGCAACTTTGAGGAACTCACCGTTCCTCTTGAAGCGATCACCAGAGAGAAGAGCCTTCGTTCCTCTAGAACTCCCAGGCGATTCACCCAACTTCCTTTTTGTTTTCTTCACTCATCTTCTCTCACACCCATCACCTATCACCATCACCTCCAGAACCTCACCACTTCTGACTCTACCCCACACAACCTCCATCACTGATGGCTCTGCCTTCCACCGCCTTCACGCTAGTGCTTCCTCTCACCCTCATCTGAATAGTAAGGCTACACATCCAGGTCACCCACTTTGCTCCTCGATGCATTCCTTTTGTCACGTCGAAACTACAGACTCGTAGGATCAAGAACTCGAACGATCTAGACCATTCATTTCCGCCCAATTTTAAGATGTTGATCAATATTTCATTTGACGATCGAGATCAAGTCCAAGCCTACCTCCAAGCCCTAATACCTTGGATCAACCTGGAGCAAGGAGACAAAGCCACGTGGAGAGGACCAACGAACCTCCACCCTAGCCGGCGGCCCTCACGTACACCTCATGTACGTGCTGGAACCCATGTCCCTGCATTTCAAAATAATTGCATTGAAGACCCCGCACCGACCAGCTCACGTGTCGTACACCTCCTCTTAGAAAAATTGCTCCTCGACCTCTCCATGTCTCCAGAATTCTGATGAAGTCCCTATTGACTTAAGTCACACGTTACCTACACACATGCGTGGAAAATTTGTAGAATCATCTCCTTATTCCAGGATATTACAGAAAGACCCTCGCCATGGTAAATTGCACAAAACCCTAGTGGACTTTGGATAATCACAAATCAACCTCTCAAGGGGCATATTTGCAAGTTGTTTATTTATTTTATTTACATATAGGTCCAAGAACTTCAGTTTCTCATAATTTGAGCATTTATTATTGGATTTGTATATTCTTGGTGTCGATTTGATCCTTGAATTATTGTCTTTCTTATTAAACACTAAGATTCTATTTTTAAGATTATTTGACATTAATTAGTTAAGGATATATTCTGAGTACTTGTCTTTTAATTCATTGATTCTTTTGCTCGTTAATTTATTGCTCAATGATTTTTGCATTAATTTGGGGATATTTATTGGAGAGATTAATTTTACATTAAGTAATAAATTTTCTCTGAGATTAAGAAAGAGGGGGCTATTTAAATTAATTGATGTGGCTTGCTGCTCCACCATTTTGCATCATTTCTCATATCATTTAAAACCATAAAAATATTGCATTTATGTCACCACAGAGCATAACATTATTTATATGCATTAAATTATTTTGAAATATCATGCATCATATTTCCTTGATTGATTAATTACATATTTTATTTAAAATCCATAAAATACTGAAAAGGATAAAAATACCAAAAATAATTCTTCTTCTGAAAACCTTATTTCTCGAATTATTTATAGATTAATCCTGAACCCTCATATTACATCCCTGAGTTCGACCTTGGGACTTGGGAAGTAAGGTAAATAATTTCGATCACATTGAGACTTGATTTTCCGTATCATTTCTTGGTGTGATCATTTTTTGACGAATCACGTGATTTCCCAATTACAAAAATTCCACAAAATTAACATAAGTTTTTCAATGTTCGTCAAGGGGGTTGTGACCAATGGGTCACGCGCATGGGATGTGACCCTTGAGAGATGGGGGTGATTGGTGATTTGTGGTCCTGAGAGGCACTATTGCAAATTTCCTTGAGAGGGGCGTAAGGAGCATGTTCCTTCTTCATGATTTTAGCACCCCAACAAAGGTGGGTGAAGTGCCTGGCGGTGGTGGTTTTGGAGCTGAATGGGTCTCGGTGTAGGAGCTCCTTGTAGGAGCATTGAAGGTTGTTGGCGGTATTGACGTATGGCCATACAATGGAGGGGCTTTGAGGAAGACCAACAGGCATGCGGAGGCATTGTCGAAGATGTTGTAGCCCTCCTGGAACTTGAGAGTTGTTGATAAGCTCAGACGATGATGGAGAAGACTCTCCTGGAGTGCTGCAGACAGTGAAGTACGACTTTCCGAAGGTGGAGGTCTGGGACCTGGGGCTGGAGCACCTAGTGGCGAGCGGTGGAGCGCAGAGGAGGAGGTTGGAGATGCGGTATGATGAATGTTGAAGAAGAAGTACGATGAGGTCAAGTCGAAGATGGAGGTCGATAAAGGATGGGTTTGCCTGGATCTTGGAGTGATGATGGAGCCTTGTCTTGGTTCTTGCTTCGATCGTAGGACAATGATGGCCTCGAGAATTCCTTTTGATTGTGCTGGATGGTCGTAGTTGGAGAGAGGAGCCCCTATTACAAGATCCTCCTCCGGCTCTTCCTCTCCCTTGATGAAGATTGAAGATGGAAGATATCGACCCCAAGGGCCAACGAGCAAGGGTTAAAATGGATAAGCTGTCGGTGGTTACGAGGGGTCAGGAGGAAGAGATAAGATCATGTGGGAGGGTGCGACAGTTTCAGGTGGTTGCGGAAGTACGGTGCAGGGTGACGTTGGGAACCGAAAAAGGCAGAAGCAGTTACAGGTGGAGGTGGGAGGGACGGAGCACGTGGGGGTCATGCGAGGAGAGAGAGGAAGGTGTGTGGGTAGCACAACACATGGCGGCTCTAGGAGCGCCACACGTCGAGCATAAAAAAATTCAAAAATAAATGATAAAGAAAATAGAAAAGAAATAGAAGATTACCTCGGATCGAAACATTTTCTTCACGAAAGTTGTTCGCATCAATTGGGTCTACAACTTTCATGAAGGTAACAAAACCAAAATAATTCATTTGTACAAAGTGGTATTTTTGTGGTACTCTATGTATATAAAATACCGATGTTTAGGTTTTGCATTTTTTGTCATTTTTAAATAGATAAAAAATCGACAAAAAATATGATAAAATAAATGGCACATATTTACAAATTAATCTATTTGTTGTATTTTTAATAATTAAGAAAACGAAGAAATAAAATAAAATAAAGGAGATTTATGTTCATACTCTTAATGAACACTCAAACTCAGTCGGTTTCTTTGATTTCAATCTTATTTTGGATTTGAATTTTAGTCCATTTTAATAAAACTTCTATCAAAGAAAATAAATAAAAAAGAAATTAAATAAAATAGTTAATTATGCATAAAAAAATATTAGGTCAAAAATCGCTAAAATATATAATGTGCAAAAGAGGCCTAAACCTAACTTTCACAAATGAGCTCCGATTTTTATGAGATTGATCTTGTTTTGAAGGTATTTGAATGTACATTATTTTAAAAGTTAGTAAAGTGAAATCAACCAATGTATGAGATAGGTATGCATGTTTTAGTCCGTCTAGTCTGAAATTAGGGTTTCGTTTCATGGGCCACTTATTTAAATAAGCTTTTTTTTATATTTTTTCTTTATTCTTGTTAGTGAAATGTACACAATGGAGTGGTTTGAGGTTAATCAGAGCAAGGATTAACAAATTAAAATGCATGAAATTAGGTGAAAATTCATGGGTGATTATGAATGCAATATGAAGTGTTAATTTATGTGAATTAATTATGAGTGCATGAAAGTTAATTTGATGAAGTTAACATGCAAATGAACCTAAATTATGGGGATGAAGCTTTATTTTCAGCTAACTAGATTGATGAATCACAGATTCATAGACCACCTATACTTAAACCTTGCTCGTCACTAAGCAACTAGAGAAATGAAGAGGTGAAATGAGATTAAGTTCCATTCCAAGATCACGAGAAAAAGGTGAAAATGGAGCTAGATGCGACCTTCAGATTATTAGTTTGGCAGAACTCCTATGAGAATTAGGGTTTTAAAATCAACATCCTCCAAGTTCTACACATCATTGTAACAGTTTCGGCTAAGAAGTCATCTTAGATCAATCCTCCTCATAAAGCATACCCCATGAACATTGAACAACTGTTTCATGTGTATGAAGAGTGTTATCTCTTCCCATCAATAATGTCGGACTACTATGCAAACCTTGCCTTTAATAACTCATCCTTGGGCAGTCAGGTATTTCCTTTTATGTTCAACTACGTGTTGTGTACACAATCAAAGGGGGAAGAAGGTAGATGGATAAGAAGAGAACCAGAGCATAGACAGTGTAGCCTCATTCTCCTTGTGAAGCTGGCCAATTTAGCCAAGTCTCCACCAAGATCTGCAGATTTTCTGAAGCTTGGACCTTTTTGGTCAAATATTTATTTGGTAGTTGACTTCTTTTTGTATGGATTTTTGGTTGTTCTGCATGGATCTTTTGTTCCCCTACAGATATAGAATCTTTCTTTCAGCACATGTTTTGAGGTCTTGGAAAAAATTGTGCTAGCAGTCCATCCCTCATCCGAAGCTTTATTTCAACCCTTACTCCGATCTTTAGATGCCCACACTACCAGAAAAGAGACTCACATAGTCTTCCAACATTGAAAAGGGCCGTACCTAGAATGAGGCGACCATGTTAGACACTAAGAGTTAATGTCTGCACATTGTTATGCGAAACTCGAAGGATTAAGTACAAGACCTGAAGCTTTGAGAATCCTATTTCTAAGTGAAGTTCCTTTGAAAATTAGGTGGATTAAGGCCAAGTAAAGATCCATCTCAATTTCTTCTCATAACTTGGTTCAGAACCCAGTGTTTTTCACCAGTGCGTATAATGTGGGATGAAGTGCCGATGCGAGATGCAAACACTTTTTTTGTCATTTTTAGAGATTTTTTAATGCAAGATTTATATGCAAAAATTGGATAAGAATTAGAAGTTAGTTACTCACCCTGTAAAAAAAATATTGACTTACGTGAAAGTATGTGCTATGGGTAAAATATATACATAGTATAAATACCCCCTATACTTAGCGAGTGCTATGTCCTCAGAGAACAAAAAGCACAAAGAACCCATAGCTATGGCTAAGCACAAGAGAGTGAAAAAGAAGATAAAAATAAAAAAGTGAGTATGGATTAGTGAGGAATAGAGTGATGGGTAAATACAGATGGCATCGATCCCCCTATACTTAGGCCTTGGCCTAGGTATAAGAAGAAGATGTACAAGGGAATCGATGGAGGCAGGAGGGAGGATGGCCGATGATCAAGGGGGTTTATGGCCGATCCTTTTGGAAGCATGTGGTGGAAGGGAATAATAATAGAAAGAAGATGAAGTAGACGTTTCCTAGCCATCGTCAGAGTTGTCCTTGATGAATATGTGATTCATCACACTAAAAGTTGAAAATAGAGCTTTATTACCAATTAGTTAGCTGTATTTCCTCATTTATTTTACATTATTCTCATTCATACATTTAGAATTATTGTCTGCATATTAGCATCCAAATTCACTTGTAAACATCACATGTATATTATCGTATTTCTTCTATTTTTGTCTATTTTTATCTAACTCAGAATTAAATAAAATCAACTCTATAGCGTATATATTGCTTACAATAATAAAGGAAAAATTTCAAAAATATAACTTATAAAATTGACCAATAAAACCCAAACTCTATTTTGAGACTACGAATCTTAAAACGTGAATATCTCTCTCATACACTCTCCTATGGACCCCTACTCACTTTTGAATTAATGTACATTCAGTTACATTCAAAATAAGACCAAATTCAAAAGAATCAGAGTTCGTATGTGAAACTTGTATTTTGGGCTTCTATTGTATATTTTACATATTGACCAAACAACCCCTTTATTTTATCCTTTTATTTTCTTAATGTTTAAAAATTTTAAAAATTAGTTTATGTTGTAAATATTTATTTAATAATTTATCTAGCTTTATTTTTATTTTTTTTCTTTTCTTAAATTATAAAAATTGCAAAAGACAAAAATACAGTGTTTTATACCTAAAAGATACCACCCAAAAATACACTTTGTACATGTGCTTTATTTTGGTTTCGTGTCCTTCATGAAAGTTGTAGATCTCTTCGAGACAAGCAACTTTTGTGTTTACCGCTTTTTGATTTGACCCCTTTTGTTATTTCTTTTTGATTTTTTGTTTACATTTCATTTTTGATTTTTCTTTCAGAAACACATGGCAACTCCTGGAGCCGCCATATGTCCCCCTTCATATTATTTTTGCAATTTATTTTATTTTTTTATTTTATTATTTTAATTTTTTGTTATTTATTTACTTATTTATATTTATATTTATTATTTATTCAATTATTTTATTATTTATTTTATTATTTGTTATATTTATTTTGATTTATTATTTATATTTATTTATATTTATATATTTTTCTTCCATTTTATTTATCTAACATTTTTCTGGTTGTTCTACACCATATCACCACCAATCATCACAATCACTATTATTATCATCACCACCACCTCTTCATTCCCACTTTTTATTGCCTATTGAGAATTTTTCTAAAAAAATATAAAATAAAAAAGGGTTGCAAATTTCCATGCAACCATCCACCTATGCATTCCACTTATGGCTACCTAGCCACCGTCCGCACATGCCCCAATGTTGCCTCGCCACTACTGCAGCCACCTGCAACAACCCTTCCTCCTATTGTACCTCCAGCCATGGCCACACACTCCAAAACCCCCATGCGGAAGCCCACGGCTGCACCCGCTCGCCACCATCGCATTCGTACCTCTGCTTTACGCACGTGGTTGTGCGTGCCCCCATAGTCGTCGCTCCTCCTGGACCCTGATCTGCTAGCACCACCGCCACGCCCCACACCCCATGTTGTGTCCCTCCCTCATATTCCCACCAACCCCCTCCTGTTTCACTCACGCAACCGACCACCCGCAACCTTTCCATGCCCCTAGCCTCTCCACAGATTTCCATATTTTCAAAAGTGCCCTTTGGCACAATTTGTTTGTTAAGTTTTGTTTTCTGCATTACAAAGACACCCTTGCATTTACACATTCATATGGACATCAATTTGGTATCATTTCTTTGATTCAAAAATAGCATTTTGTTGAGAAATTAATTCTGTACCTTTTATCCATTTAATTAGAATTTTGTGAGCATTAGGTAATTAATTAAAATTGTTTTGGTGAAAAATGCTTGGTTTACCAAAGTTTAAAATTCATATTTAATCAATTCTTGCTCCAAAAATTGTGAAAAAAAATCAGAGATGATGCTTCTAAGTGCTTTTTAATTACTACCCAAATGTCATTGAAAATAGAGATGTCGTGTGTCTAGAATGAAATCTTGAGTGATTTCAGTAAATGATTTTTAATTAACTCCATGATATTATTTTTTAGAAATTTCAACTATTATGGATTTCTTATTAATACATCTTTTTGAAATAATTTTTCTTCTGGATGATTTAAATTTGTGGATTTATTATAAATTAAATACTCATAGTTACTCTAATTTCATTAAAAATTGTTAAAAAATTCACATATTCTCGAAAAACTCCAAACAATTACTTTAGCTTCATTTTACATGTTTAACTTTAGTTAAAAATTTCATAATTTTTGCATTCTGTTTGCATAAAAAATTGCAGAAAAACTCCTAAAAAGTTTTCAATTTTCATTGTTGCATTTTAAACCCAAAAATTCCAAAAAAATACATTCTGTATTCATAATGGATTAGGTTTCTAGGAAAAATATAATTTGTCTAAATTGGAGTAATTTCACATAAAAATTAATTTGTCTAAGTTGCATATTTTGCTTAATAACCTAATTCAATTGCAATTTTTGCATTGGCACTTCTTTTGCATTAAAAAAGCTGCTTGGAAAACCATGAGCTAATTCATCTAAGTTGATCCAACATTATTCCTTTGCCTCCTTGAGTTGATCTTGAGGCTTGCCCAGGTTAAAAATACATAAAACCACATTTGCTTGCTTGATAGATAATTAATTCATGTGGTTAAGTTTTGATTGATCTTGATTTCCCGACTAGAACAACAAATCGGCACTATAAGCAAGGGTAATTCGAGGCTCTTCAAATGTCCCTGTTGCCGGTGAAGGAAACAGCTTAAGATCATTTTAGAAAATTAGATTTGGGTTTTCCATTCACTCAGGTAGTCTGACCCCCGAACTACCTTGTCATTATTTCATTTTTTCAATTATTTCTCTATTTATTTTTTTGTATATACTTTGATATCTCTCTCAGACATATATTTTATATTTTTGTGCGAGGGCTCGGTGGACTTGGAGTGGTTTTATTGAAGTTTAAGTATCTTGAAGTGCATCAGAGGTTGGTGATTCGTGGCACGAGCCGACTGTTGAGATGCTAAGAAGATTTTTGATGAGATATTAATTTGTAATAATTGCTTGATTTTTAGCAGATTTCATTTGGAATCTTACGCGTGTATCAAGACTGGACATTGGACCCTTCGTGATCATTTGGTTGATTGACGCAGACTAGGACCAGCACTTATGGCTCTTAGAGCATTTTTAGACTATTTTATTGCTTGTGTTCGTACTCTATAGGACCACACATCACACTTAACGAGACACACTTAGACTGCAGATCTATTAGTCCAAATTAAATTGTTCATAACTCGCTAACATAACTGCTTGTCTAGGAATAGTTTTCTCGTTTGCATTTCATATAGTATAAAAATTCTATTCTGTTTTGCATCCCACCTGTAGAGCGCGAGGATCACTATAAGTCTTCTGAATTGGACATGCATCAATGATTTTATGATTTCATCGACTTTTCTCAACTCCCTTTCCGTTGGTTTTACAACTTAGGATTAAACGGAAATTGGGACTGGTCGTTAGGCATGCCATGCTTGGTGGATTAAACAAGTAAAAATCAAACTTAAAATCATGACTGCTAATCAGAGATGTCCAAAAAAATGACGAAAATTAAAAATTATTTTCCGGAGAGCAACCTCGTCATTATTTGAATTTACTTGCAAGTGAAGAGAGATGAACACTAGGATAGAACTAAGCCAGGATTTTCATATTGACTACTGATTCTACAAAAATGATTAGCTACTTCTCAGTAAAGAAATATGGGTAGCTGGTAAACAGTACGGATTTCCTTAGTAGAGTGGGTGGTTTTGAGGACACTGTGTAAGGCTCCATCCTCAAGTAAGGGTAGCTCTATTTTTACGATTCGTACTTACTCCTTTACTGGCTGAAAGTGGTGCAACTAGTTGTAAGAATCGGGCCGGTCTGTAGGGAAACACATGTATCTAACAACTTGTTAACTCTTTCAAAATTTGCATTTATGACCAACTGAAACAAACAAGACAATTTGGCCAAACCTTTACGGCCTTCATAGCATTCAATTGATAAATTTAGGGTTTGCTCTTGTGTTTGTTTTTGTGTCTGTCCGTTTGCGTTATCCATCTGTGTATCTACACATTTTCACTTCAATCTACTTTCACTTCTTGACAAAGATGCCAGCGTATCGGTATCCGTATTCAAATTCTTCACATCATTTCTCTTCTACTAATTACTGAACATCTTCACCATTTCTCTCTTCCATCTCCCCACCCCATCTCGAGTATGAAGTCAAACCTTTGACTGACTTCCCCACTTCTTCGCATTTCTCACCTACCCCACCTTCTTACACCCCGGATCCACTCCCACCTTGGGTTGGTTCACCTTATAGTCAGATGCTTGCTGGAATCAAGGAATCATTTGAAGAGCAAGCTATTGGTGAGACTGAGAAATGGCTGAATTATTTACCTCCACATACCTCTTTCTCGCCTCAAGTTGGGACCGGACAACAATTCACATATACACATCCTGACTTGACCTTAGGGTATAACATGGTTGACCAAACAAACCGAATGGAGAGGCCTGCACCGTATGATCTCACAGACTTGATTGACCTTAGAGATCAAGCCCAAATTGACCAGCCTTCGTACCACCCATTCGGAGAGACTACATATACAGGGGGCTGGACTCATGAGATCGATCTACAGACCCCCTATCTTGGGAGGCTCTAACAACTATCTGCCATCAAGATGAGATATAATCAACCTAACATTGCATGTCTGAGTCAAGGTGTGTTGAGTATAAGATATTGAGTTCTCAGCAATATTCTCCAACTGAGCATACTTCTCTCATGATGTGTCATGAGAACTTTTTAGAGGATGCCATTTCTAGACTGATCAAGAGTCCAGGTATGAAAGTGGAACATGAATTTTGTGGATTGAATTTTGAAAATCTGGAAGACACTGGATTGACCATGCGTAATGTACAACTAGAGTCACTTCTACCTCCCTCTTCTACTAACCACTTTCCCTCTATCAAAAAGACAAAAAAAAGGAAAATCAGAAAAACTCATAAAAATTGAAAATGAAAAATATCTAAAAATCTAGATCCTGTCCTAAGGGAAGCACTCGATGTGGAACTTATTTTTAAATTTCCCTTAATGGCCATAGATCATTTCCCTGACCTCAAATGATTTGTGAGATGTAAATTGATGCCTACGAGGTCGAGCAATAAGATGACAAGGGCAGAGATACACATAGTGTCTATGGTCACCTTCTTAGTGAAAGAGAGAAAGACCAAAAGCCGCAGAGTGAAGTGGTTACCTAGGGTTGACTGTGAAATCAAAGACTACTTTCACCCATGCCATAATCGATGATGACTCGCCAATAAATATCCTCCCGACCTTCATGTTTTCCAAGCTCAAAGTCGGGTCTGTCTGGAAGTCATGGGAGATCATTCAGCTGGCTGATCGGTCTATACAATGGTCGAGAGGAATCATTTCCGTCATCATTACTTTCCAAGGTGCTCTACTGCAGATAGACTTCACGATCATTGACATTGAGCACCGAGGGGAGTTCACCTAGTCTCCAATCATTCTCAGGAAGCCATTCTTTGCCTTAGCTAAGGCAACTATAGATTGCGAGACTCGGGAGATCAATTTCACTGCATTGGGAGCACTCCGACCTCACCCTTTCTATAAAGGATGGCAGATGATCGAAGACGTCGGCTATGAAGGGACTTTTAAGGACAGTTGGAGGAGCCGAGGAAGACATGGACGCATGCGATCGTGGGGGAGGAGAGAGATAATGAGCTCTCATCAAGATCTTAGGTGATAGCTGAAGCTTTTGTGGTCGAGCGACAATCTTCCTCTCTCTAGGAGAGATCCAAGCGGTCCACCTCCTGCTGCAGCCGCCAACCGTACTGTCAGAGCTCCGGTGCAGCCGAACCGTTGAGCTATTACCCATGGAGCTCTGTTGAGCTTTGACTTTAGGTGAACTCGTCAGGTATACTTCTTCCTTTCCTTTCTTCTCCCATTTGTTATTCTTCTGTTTTTCATTTTTTCCTTTGTTTTCTCCTTCTTCCCATCTTTTCTCTCCTCCTTCTTCTTCTGCCCAAATCGATCACCCCGCATCAACCACTTCCAACCTTCATCCTCTACCTCATCTGAGCACATCTTCAGACATCCTCCATTCCATATCCATCCCCTTCCTAACTCAGGAAGAAGCTTCAATTGGGTCCTATTCTTCTAAGCCAAAGACCTGGACCTCCATCTATCACATCCTCGCCTGGCCATCTGCTCCGCATCCGGTCAAGTCGCCACTCCCTATCATTCTGCCATATACATTAACGTCTCCAGGGGACCAAGCACCACATCATTCGACCTTTGCTGTGTCTACTTGCAACTCCACATCATCTCGACCGATTTGCACCGCCTACCGATCTGCCACGAGCTGCCCCGCCCTTAGCCGAACCATAGCTCCACCATCATGCCACCATGGGTTTTCTTTGAGAACCAACAATGACCCTCGATATAGTAGAACCCCATCATGACCAGCCTCCATGGCCCCCAGTGGTGCACCCGCACCTTGCCGCACTAACGCATGTCCATGTGCCCTCGACGGAGCCCCCTCTCCTTCCTGCACCATCTCACCAACATTAACATCAACTGCTCCGGTCCATCAGCCCACCTCTAGCCTCACCCCCACTCACGTGTGTGGCATGTGAGGCGCATGACAATTTGGCCAGTATCCTCCGCAAGATCCGTAATCACAGGAAAGCCCTTCCCCAGCCAGCATGTGCTCTGCACAGGCTTTGAGGGAATATTGCTCTAGAATCCCCCGCTCATCTACATATCACGCGGAGGTCCTTCCAGAAGCACATGCAACACAAACTCCCTGCTTGGGGAAGATTGCGAAATTTCTCCTGTGAGTTTTGGTAATTAAATAAGCGTCGTGTGTGCTATTTTTTTATTTAATTTTATTTCTGAATTTGCAATTAGACCCCTGTCTTTGAATCTTTATTTGAACAATCATTTCACATTATTTTATTATTACAAAAATTTCATATTGTAAAAAGGAGAGAGGCTTCCTATTTACTCTTGCATATCATCCTTGCATTCATAAAAAAGGGATTTTATCAGTTGTGCCCCTCTGAGATATCGAAATATCAGTTATGCCCCTATCTTTTTGGTAATATCAGTTGTGCCCCCAACTTCATGCCAATATTTCACTTGTGCCCCTCAGAGGGGCATAACTGAGAAAAGATTTTTATCAGTTATGCCCCTCTGAGAGGCACAAGTGAAATATTGGCAAGAAGTCGGGGGCACAACTGATATTACCAAAAAGATAGGGGCATAACTGATATTGCGATATCTCAGAGGGGCACAACTGATAAAAACCCTAAAAAAAATATCTTGCACTTCATTCATCTACACTGCATGTCATTTGCATTTGATTTGCATATCTAGCATATGAGAAGTGAAAAGTTAGTGGAATCTGAACCAAGTTATGAATAGAAGTCAAGGATGGGTTTGATTTGACTTAATCTACCTAATATCAAAGGAACCTTATAGGAATTGGAGTTAAGATTTTTCAGGTCAAGCGACTTAATTCTTTCAGTCCACAAGACTATGTTTACATTTCATCTTGATTGGTCTAAGTAGAAGATTTCATACACATAAATGATTCTTTTAGATAATGACCTAACTTGGACAAGCACCATGCATGTAGCTCTTCATTGATGAGGTGGTGAGGAGGTAGAGTCCTTTGGCTTGGAGTAGCACATGGGTGGAAACATCTGTCCTCTTATAGGGAGGGTAGTGCATCTCAACCTAGTCTAGTGGCATCGATGTCTAAGACGAGATGTTATGGGTTGCAATAAAGCTTCAAAAGAGGGACAATCTACTGGCTTAAGAAACTCCTTACGTACATGCTACACCTTGTATATAAATAAAAAAAGAAAAGGAAAACTCCAAAAAAGGGGACAAGCCTGATTGAATTTAAAATGCCTGGCGGAGTATGTATATTTGTATAGTCGGATAAGCAAGGTATATGCTTAAAAGTTTCATACCAAGGAAGCATGCAGTTGGAGATTTAACTACACTATCAAGCTCCACGGATATGTGACTAAACTGGTCACAATCCATTCTCTTCTCTACCCCCATTTCTTGAACTGGTTGCACTTGAACTTAGAAGGGAATACCCCGCTCCTCAAGGAAAGAGTTGCTAGACAGGTAATTAGAGTTACCTTATTAGAGGAGGTTGTTTCTTTGCTATTTCTGATGTAGAGAGCTATATTTCACTTATATAGTACAAGTAAGATACATAGTCATCAGAATTCGCTTATGAGGTTATGTTCTGACCTGATTGTTGAGGGGACCTGAATAGAGACTTGTGGAACTTACTGTTAGGTCTTAAATTCAATACCCAATAAGATTTTTCCACATTATTAATACAAAGGTCGAGTCGAGCTCCATTTTCACCTTTTGTTCATGACCTTGATAAGGAACCCAAAATCATTTCACTTTTGCAATTCATTTTAGTTGCTCGGGGACGAGCAAGGTTTAAGTATAGAGGGTTGATGAATATATGATTCATCACTCTAAAAGTTGAAAATAGAGCTTTGTTCCTGAGTAATTAACTGCATTTCTCCATTTATTTTGCATTATTCCCATTCTTACAATTAGAATTAATGTCTGTATTTTAGCATCCTTATTTGCTGCCAAATTCACTTGTAAATATCACATGTAAATAACCATATTTTCCCTTATTTTCATCTATTTTTCACTAACTTAGAATTGATTAAATCAAATCTATAATGTATATATTACTAACACTAATAAATGAAAAATATCAAAAAAATACCAATTTGTAAAATTGACCAATAAAACCCAAACCCTAGTTTGAGACTAAGAACCTTAAAATATAAATATTTCTCTCATACACTATCTTATGACCGCTACTCACTTTTGAATTAATGCACATTCAATTATCTAAAAAACAAGACTGAATTCAAAAGAATCGGAGTTTGTATGCGAAACTTGGGTTTTGGGCCCCTATTGTATATTGTACATATTGACCAAACTACCCGTTTATTTTATCTTTTTATTTATTATTAAAAATACAAAAAAATAATTTAAATTGTAAATATTTGTTTTATATTTTACTCAATTTTATTTTGATTTTTTATCATATTTAAAAATATCAACAAATCTAAAAAAGACAAAAATGCGGTATTTTATATCTATAGAATACCACTAAAAATACTTGTTGTACAGATAATTTATTTGTTTTTTGATGCTTCATGAAATTTGTAGATCTCGTCGAGATGAGCAACTTCCATGTTGATCACTTTTTGATTTAACACCTTTGTTGTTTCTTTTTTCTTTTTCTTTTGATTTAATTTTTGATTTTTCTTGGAGCGACACGTGGTAGCTCATGGAGTTGCCACCTGTCACCCCCATTTTTTATTATTTCTTTTAATTACTTATTTTGTTACATTATTATTTGCTTATTTATTTTATATTTATTTATTACTTTATTTATTTATTTTAATTATTATTTATTTTAATCAATTAATTAATTTATCCTACTTTATTAATATTATTATTTATTTTAATTATAATTATTTATTTTATCTTTTTCTTATATTTTAATTTTATTATTTTTTCTCTACCACGTGGCCGCATGCCCGTGTGCCACGTGGCCCCTCTTCTTCCCCAACCTTTCTCTCGTGCTAGGCTTCTGCGTCGCCCTCTACGATGGTTGCACACCTCTCTCCCCGGCAACGACACTATATTTTTATTTTTTTTAATTAATTTCTGGTATACCTCCTATTTTACAACAAAATTATCAAAAGTATGTATAAAATTGTACAAGTATTATACAAATATATATAAATATACATACATGTATTTTACAAAAAAGTTTTTTTACCAATTTTACCCATCCCATAATTGTTGCATAATATACACAAAAATACGTGAAAGTATGAGGTATGGGTAAAGTATATATGTAATATATACACACCTAAGTTGCTTGTTTTGCGTAATAACCAAGTTCAACTGCAATTTGTGCATTGGAAATTCTTTTGCATTAAAAAATACCAAAAAAGCCGCTTGGAAAACCATGTACTAAGTGTTCTAATTTGAGCCGAAGTTGTTCCTTTGCCTCCTTGAGTCGACCCTCATGCTTGCCCAGGTTAAAAATACATAAAACCACACATTAATTAATTCATTGATTTATCGATACGTGTGGTTAATTTTTGATCGATCCCGATTGCCCGACTACAACAAAATGACACATTTAACATAGGGTAATGAGCTATCCATCAAATGGCAATGTTGTTGAGGAGGCAAACGACTTAGGATAATTTTAGAAAATTAGATTTAGGTGTTCCATTCACTCGGGTAGTCTGATCCCCAAACCACATTGTAATTATTTCATTTTTATCAATTATTTGTCTGTTGTTTTTGTATATAATTTTATATCTCTTTATGACATAAATTTTATCTTTTTGTATGAGGGCCCGATGGACTTGGAGTGGATTTCTTGAAGTCGATGCATTTTGAAGTGCATGAGAGGCCGATGATTCTTGGAGCGAGCCGGCTGTTGAGACGCCAAGAAGATTTTTGAAGTGAGATTTTAGTTTTCATTTTTTGAAAAAATAATTTGTAATAATTTCTTGTTTTCTAGCAGATTCTGCTTGGAATATCGTGCGTGTATCAAGACTATACATTGGACCTTTGTAGTCGTGTGGTTGATTGATGTAGACTTGGACCTGTACTTGCAGCTCTTAGGGCATTTTTTTAGATTATTTTATTGCTTGTGTTTGTACTCTATAGGACCACATATCACACTTAACGAGACACACTTAGACCACAGATCTATTAGTCCAATCTCTCTAATAGAATCGCTTGTCTAGGAACGATTTTCTCGTTTGCATTTCATATAGTGTAAAAATTCAATTCTATTTTGCATCCCACTTGTAGAGCACGAGGATCACTGTAAGTCTTCTGAACTGGGCATGTATAATTGATTTACTGGTTTCATCGGCTTTTCTCGACTCCCTTTCCCTTGGTTTTACAACTTAGGATTAAACGAAAATCGGGACCGGTCGTTAGGCATGCCCTTGCTTGGTGGATTAATCAAGTGAATTATACTTAAAATTGTGACTGCTAATTAGAGTTGACCAAAAAAGGACTAAAATTAACACTTGTTTTCGGGAGGGAAACCCCATCATTGTTTGGATTTACTTGAAAGTGAGAGAGAGACGAACACTAGGAAAGAGCCAAGCCAGGATTTTTATATTGACTACATATCCTATAAAAATGATTAGCTACTTTTCAATGAGAAAATGCGGGTAGCTAGTAAATGGTCTGAATTTCCTTAGCAGAGTGGGTAGTTTAGAGGACGCTGTGTAAGGCTCCGTCGTCGAGTAATGAGTAGCCGTATTTTAGCAGTCCGTACTTGCTCCCATACTGGCTGAAAGTGGGTACCATTAGTCGTAAGAATTATACCTGTCTGTAGGGAAATACAAGCACCTAACAACTAGTAAACTTATTCAAAATTTGCATTTATCACCAACTAAAACATAGAAGATAATTTGGCTGAACCTTTATGGCCTTCATAGCATTCAGTCGGTGAATTTGGTGTTTGCTCTTGTGTTTGTTTTTGTGTCTGTCCGTGTGCATTATCCCTCTGTGTATCTACATGTTTTTCACTTCAATCAGCTTTCACTTCTTGACAAAGATGTTGACGCATCGGTATCCGTATTCTAATTCTTCACATCATTTCTCTTTTACTAATTATCGAACATCTGCACCATTTCCCTCTTCCATCTCCCCACCCCATCCCGAGTATGAAGTCAGACCTTCGACTGACTTCCCCACTTCTTCGCATTTCTAACCTTCCCCACCTTCTTACACCCCAAATCCACTCCCACCCTAGGTTGGTTTGAAGGATATGGAGAGATCCTTAAGCGCATCACGGAAGTGTGAGGATCACATCATATGCGATCGGGAGTGACTAGTCGCACTAGTTGCTCAAGGCAGCAAAAACTAAAAATTTTCATGTGACAAAACCACATGATCCATGAACACTTCTCAGATCGTTTCGTCTAAACCACAACCAAGTAATAGGACTACCTCTTGAAGTGTGGTTGGGATTGAGTCTCTTAACGAAGAGACCTCCTGTCTCAAGTCCGATCTGACAGAGGAGACGCCTGCGAGCGTGTTGATGAAACACATGTTCCTCGTAATCCATGTTGATGATCCAAACAGCGAATCTCTTGATCTCAACACACGAGATACAACATCTTCTTCACGAGCGAGGCACATCGAAGAAGACGAAGATCCATGAGCAAACATTCCGGCAGCATAACGACGACGCTGCGGTGCTGGAGAATCTCTCTAGGGCATCCATTGTGGACGACCATGAGAGAGGAAGAGAGAGGGCGTGTATAGATAACGAGAGAGAGAGCCTTGTGATTCTCATTATCATTTGAAGAGCAAGGGGTGCCCTTTTATTTATAATATTTTGGGATCCATGGATCTCAATCCATGTGTAACACAAATCCAATGGCTCTCATTGATTTGTGCTTCTTTTAATGGCCATGATCTTGTTGTTAAAAACACAACAACAATTAATTTAATAAAATCAAATATATATTGCATATAATTTTATTTATATCAAATTAATCTCCATTGGAGAAATAAGGAGGCAAGCCTCCTTCCATAAGGAGGGTGGACGGCCACCACATTCCTTATAGGAATTGTGGCCGCCCTCTCTTCCTTTATGGAAGGTGGCTCTCCTTTCCTTATTGCATGAGATTACATCATCTCATGATTCTCTCCAATATTTGCAACAACTTTTATTGTAAATTATTTCACAAAAATAAATCCAATTTATTTTGTGAACATTGCAATCATGCCATTGGAAATTTGTGAATCATATTCACAACCCAAAATAAAATGTGAATTACGTTTTCAATATAATGTCCAATGTGAATCCAATTCGCATTAACATTTAATCAACAAATGTAAATTATATGATTAATATGGATAGTGCTATCCATATTATTCATATCCATGATAATTAAATAATATTTAATCATCTGTGATCTCTATTCTCATGTGCCCAAATAATATGAATCACGTTCACATTATTCACATCTTTGATAACTAAATCACATTTAATTATCTTAGATAACTCTCCTTATAATATGAATCAAATTCATATTATTCATGATAAATAAATCACATTTAATTATCCATTTTCTTAGTGCTCGGATACATATATCAACAATGAAATTATCCTGGACCCTTTCAAGGATAATTCGCTTTCCCCGCAGATACTTGGAGATAAGGTCAGGGCAATTGTATTGTTCCATGTATAGTGACTTGGATATTGAGATCACATCTCAAATCCAGATCTGGGCCTCACATAGATGTTTGATTAAATAAAGACCGCAAATATAATCTTCTCATTTCATCTGAATCACCTTCAGATCAATGTCCAATATTTGGACTAAGATCAGATTACTTCTCTACTGAGAGGAGTCACTAAAATCCAGACCCGTTTCATCACTCCCTAGGAATGGAAGCGTCATGGTTATACAACTGTTTATGATCACATCACCCTCAGGTATTCCTAATACCTGTACATCATGCATACTGGAAGACTAGAATAATCCCGAAGTATAAGATCAATTTTACACTGTCTACTTCAGGGATTTATCATTAAGTTTCTTATTCGATCATTGGGAGTTGGTATCGATCATATACTTTCCAAAAGCATATATTGTACCTAGGTGTTGATCATATACTTTCCAAAAGTATATATCAATCCTTACAAATTCAGTCAAGCTTCCAAAGTGAGATGATCGCACGTGGAATTTGATTCTTCCCAATATCTCATGAGTGAGCTCATGTCTTCCGGTTCAGGAAATGAACCTGTATGATCCCTTTGAGAGATCGTATTACTCATATGCCCTTGTATGCACACCAGCGCACCGGTGTATAGACCTTGATTAGGTCATCAACCTATTGGTCTGCCAAATGTACATACTCAGACATATAGTAACACATTTGTCTCCTATCAGAGGATGCGTGCCTTTATCATGATAGCATACGACATAGGACTTTGGTTATCTCGATCTCGTTAAGTCAACTCTTTGACCTAACTAATCTGACACCTCTAAATCTCTATTCTCATGCAGAGGATCTGCATCAAGAGTTCGGTCAGATATCGACCAAGTGAGAAAGGATTGCCATCTCCTACTCAGGCTGTAGATCCTCTCTTAACAATCATTTGACGGTACTTGATGAGTCCTCAATCTAACTATTTAGATATTCATACAAGCACCAGCCTCTATGATTCAATAATTGAATCAACTGCTGTATCATCATTAAGACAGCCATGGTACGTAACCCTAATTGTACTGAGGACCTATTATGCAAATGAGTTATTCTTCATATCAGATCAATGAATGATATTCGTAATAACATTTATTGCGTAATGGCTCGCCGTGGGCTCACATATCCAACAATCTCCCACTATACCAAAGAGCCATTAATGGGCTAATCATTGAAACCCACACTCTTGTGACAATCATATGCTATTTAAAAAATAGCTAGGTAAGTTGATCAATCACTCTGTTCCAAGAGACTATGCCAAGTCCTTTTACGATACTTGCATATCTCCTAGTGACATTGTTCGCATCCAATGCGAATGTTGCATCTCCTGCAACCAATACTCAACCATGTCAGTCATAGTGTCCTTGACACTACACCTCAATAATTGTTATAACCAGTATGTAATTTCTATTATCCTTATCAGAATACCCTTATTCCTGAAGATCTCTATCTCCTAAGGTATTCATAGTTAAGACCTTTTAGATCTCCATCTATAAAGTCTTAATTTCTTGAAGATAAGACTTAGACATCACTATCTCTAAAGGCTTGTCATCTTTGAAGATATTGTTATTACTGCAATCAAGTTTTCTATCTCCATAGTAGGACTAGTAACAGTTTACTACTCCTACTGCATGGCAGACATCTGGCTTTTATACACATCTAGCATACTTTCAGCTTCTCATAACTGATGCACAAAGGGAAACCCGTTTTAGCATTCACTTCCTCAACTCTTTGAGGTGCTATCCCTTTATATAGGTCAGTAACATATCTAGAGGGAAAGAAGCCTTTCTTGGAATTTTCTAGAAAATGGAAATGTCCAAGGTGTACCATTAATGTGATGGTCCCAATACCCTCTTCTCTTCGCTTCTGAATAATTTTAGAACTAAGATCTAAGAGGTATCCTTAAGATCATATCTCGAGGTAAGGAACAACGAGATTATAAAACAATTATTATTATCTTCCTTATATCATTCCAAATGATTAGGATATTATCTACATTTAGTACGATGAACACAATGGCACTCCCACTAAGCTTCACATGATTCATCAATATTCTATCTGAAATCATAACATTTATAATTTCATCAAATCTTATGTTCCAAATACAAGAAGCTTATTTGAGTCCAAAGATGGAATTCCTTATCTTGCACATCTTGCTTTCCTCAACCATGAAGCCATGGGGCTACTTCATGTGAATATCCTCAGAGAGGTATTCATAGAGGAATGCAATCTTGACTCACATCTTGAAGATGTCATAGTCAAGTTGCGTAGCTATAGTTAGCAATTCTGATGCGTTCAAGCATGGTCATTGAAGAGCACGTCTCTTTGCAAGCGATGTCTTCTCTTAGGTGTGCATCTCATGGCTACGAATCGTGCTTTGAAGGTCTCTACCTTCTCATCAGGTTCCCTCTTTCTATTGAAGATCCATTTACACCTTAATGGGTCTTACCCATATAGGTGGATCCTCGAGGGTCCATATACAACATTTGTATATGAAGTCTACTTTAGACTTTATTGCTAACATCCATCCTTCCATGCTATGATCTTCAGAAGCTTCATCACGTGAAGTCAGATCATTGTAAGATTCAACTGACACATGGAATCCATCTTCAAACTTATTTGAAAAGGTATTAGTGTTTCATCTTTAATTGTCCTTTTAGTTTCCAATTTTAGGAGCCTCATTATCTTCTCAAGATTAAATGAGTTCCTTCACTTCATTTTCATCTTGATTCTCAAGTGTCTCATCCTCGAAGAATAACATTCTCATAGATGAGATCTTTTAAGAATCCCAAGGTCAGAAAGTAGGTATCCAATACCATCCTTTATTTTCCTAATGAAGTAGCACTCTCAGGTGTTAAATTCCATCTTACTTGCTTGGAACCTTATTAAGGATATATATTATAGTCTCTACTACATATATACCTTGGAAACTAAGAGGTAATTATGCTAAGAATCATCATTGATCAAATCATGTCACACATGATCCAATTGTATCTCCCTACAACTCCATTGCGTTTAGGTTTATTAAGAGGAGTGAGATAGAAATGACATTCATATCTCTATAAGGTATTCCATGAATTCATCTAATAGTTACTGACTACCTAGATTATATCAAAATTCATTTAATCTTCCTTCAAACTTTGGTTCTAAACCAAAATTGTGAAATCTTTGAACATTTCAAAAGTTTCTAAGTGAAGAGAAGAAATCTCATATCACAAATAATCATCAATAAATATCACATATCCATAATATTTATTCTGATATAGATGATTCACATACATCAATATGTATGCGATCTTGAATACCTTGACATCTTACACCATTCCAAGGAAGGGTGTATTGGACATTTTTGCTTTTGAATACAATATTTACAAGTATGTAAGATTTGAACCTTTAGATAATCTAAAATTTCATCTCTTACTAGTCTATTGTTCACATCAAAAGACAAATATCCAAGGCTTGATGCCAGATCATTGTCAAATGATCTTCATTCTCCTATTGATCTTTTAAGGTTTAATTTCAGTATTAGAAATGTTAATGAACCATTCATTAATTTTCTAATTTAGTAGAGTCCACTAGATTTTAGATTACTATCTGAAATATCTCCATCATAACTCTTTATGATAGGTCTATTCCAGAATTAATGTTTATTCCTAACATTTAGAAATAAACAATGAGTGTATTCTAATATCTTGGTCATTGAGATATTCTCTAAGGCTAAGGGCTCTCCCACTGAAATTAGGAAGTCTATTTATCTAATAGAGGTTCTTGCAACAATTTCATTAACATCCATGTGGATGACTATTGAACCTTAAAACCAAAATTTCTAGTTTTCTAAAATATAAGCAACCAATTGCAAGTGTTATTATAAGAATGAGATACATATACTAGACTTTGATCTTATCAAATAAGAAAATCAATTTCAATGATTAAATGTAGATGTAGATTATTCCGATGCACTATCTGGGTCCTTCTCTAAGGATCCTAGATAGACTAGATAGTCGCACTATCAGTACATCGGCTTATTGTAGTATTAGCATTCATCCAATTATTTGGATATCATATGGAATTCATAGAAGTATGGTCAGCTCTTTGACTTTTTTTCTTACTTGAGTCCAACCCATGCTTCCAGTACGCTCCCTTTATCTTTAAGCAACCATTTCTTAAGACTAAGGATCTCTTATGTTGAATTCAAAAGATTTCAATATAAGAGTACTTCAACATTTATACTTGCTTCATTCAATTCATAAAATATGAATATTTGGAAGCATCACAAATGATCAGAGTATAGAAAGTAGAATGACGACACTCATCGTATCTACATCCATCTAAACTCTTAAAACATTGGTTCAGGTAGGTACTCAGATATTTTGAGTACATCATCTCTTATAGAGCTACCATTCTGCATGATGCAGAGAACCATGTCATTCATGATAAAATGCTAGGAGCACATATGCATGCGAAAACATCTTCTTAGATTTTATAAGGATTATTCGACAATTATGATCATCATCAACATGTCACTTCCAAAGTACATTCGATGAGAGATCAAGACTGTAGAGACATACACACCCTAGGGTTGAAGTCCTATTGTCTATTATAATTGTCATTCCTCATTATTATGAGGAAGACTTGTACATTGCAATCACATACATTATGTGTCCAACTGCAAGTACAATATCTTGATCATGGATCCAATCCATTGTATTTTATTGGTTATTATTGATTATAGCATTGAGTGGGCTTAATGAAGTATTATCTGAAATAAGAAATTTGCATAAATATATGTAATTATATATTTTTACTTTGATTTAGGAATTTTTATATCAAAGTTGTCCTGCCTTGTCAACATTGAAAGTTCACTCCCTTAATCACTTTCAATGTAAGAGATATACTTACCATCATAACTCAGCAAGATCTGGGATCTCCTTCTCTATCTTTGTTACATCCCAATAATATGAGAACCTGTAACTCGGATAAAAAGAAGCGGGAACATATTCCACCTTGCAAGTCTAACTTGCATTCCCAATTCGATCTTTAATACCCGGGCCCACCACCACTAAGGTGATGTTGACCTGTCATTAATTGAACCAACCGTAAACAGGAATACAACTCGCTATGCACAATCCAATATCGCCCCAATAATATGAGGACATGATATTGGGGTCACTATGCATACGTCCTTACTCTTTCGAGAAGAGAAGAGCCCGATCCAAATGGATTGTATGCAAGAGCTGTCACTTCGGACATGCGTCTCCTACATACAATATCTGGCGACGGAACCCTTCGCCTTGACGGGAGACCATGGATGTCACTTATGTGATCCTCCATATCATATTTAAATTCTAATTAATTATCATGAATCATATTCACATAATTAATTCTTCCAAGGGAAATGACACATCAAATATAATAGAGTGTCTTATTTTTAATTGGATTCCAACTAATCTAATCATATTAAATTAATGATCCAACTAGTATCCAACAAACATTCTTTTATTGTTACTTGAATTATGGTATTATCTCAAACACGTATTATTTCGAATTTTAATAATTAGGAAAATACACCGTGATCTCTCTTGCATTATTGAGTCCCTACCCGCTGTCATGGCCAGTACCGATGAGAGTGGGACAGACCGCACACGGTGCAACCTGCTGCCCCAACGCTCCTCGACTAGACACCATATCCACCTAAGGAAAGGATAATGCCAAATTGATCATTGTGTACTTGAGATGATAATCGGTTCTTCTACCAAAGTTATACCATATATAATAATAATCAAAACATTTTTAATTAACATTATAATGAATTTTCTACACAAATCCCAAATCCTATTCAAGCAACATGTTTGTTGGAAAGTAGATTGTGTAACCAATTGTGATCTAGATCATATCTAATCCATTATTGGTTAAGGCAATGCCAATTATGGAAATAATTATCATAAAATATTTCATAAATATTTATCCATAATTATTGCAGGAAATTAAACCATTTAATTTCACTAATTGATTAAATGACAATCACAAGGTTCTTAATTAGGAAAGTAATTTCCAACAGTGACCCTTACTTACAAAAATTAGCACATCTCAATCAATCTAAATCCAAATTAAACAAAGTAAGTTCCAAAATTTGCTAATTTGATTTACAATAGAACCTAAGTTTCAAAAACGTAATTAACTCCTTAATTACGTCAAGATTCACAGTTCTCGAAACAGTGGATACATGTTCACTAATTTGATCATAACTAGAGAAAACAGAAGCCAAATCACGCAAACTCAAATCCCACGGTTTCCTTATTTAATGGGAACAAAATTTAAGTTTTATTTTCCTGGTTAAACAATTTAAACATGACCGAAAATAATTATAAAACAGAGATGCAAAAATGAAATGCGAGAAAATTTTCGCAAACCCTAACGAACCCATGTCGTTCTAGGTTTATGGATCGTATCCGAAACCTCCAACCTGGCTCTGACACCACTTGAAGGATATGGGGAGATACTTAAGCGCATCACGGAAGCGTCAGGATCGCATCGTATGCGATCGGGAGCGACTAGTCGCACTAGTTGGTCAAGGCAGCAGAAATTGAAAAGTTTTCATGTGACGAAACCACATGATCCAAGAACACTTCTCGGATCGTTTCGTCTAAATCACAAACAATTAATAGGATTACCTCTTGAAGCGTGGTTGCGATCGAGTCTCTAAATGAAGAGACCTCCTGTCTCAAGTCCGATCCGAGAGGAGATGCTTGCGAACGTTTTGATGAAACACGTACTCCTCGCAATCCATGTTGATGATCCAAGCGGCAAATCTCCTGATCTCAACACATGAGATCCGACGTCTTCTTCATGAGCGAGGAACATCGAAGGAGACAGAGATCCATGAGCAAACAGTCTAGCAACATAATGACGATGTTGTGGCGATGGAGAATCTCTCTAGGGCATCCATGGTGGACGACCATGAGAGAGGAAGAGAGAGGGCATGTATAGAAAATGAGAGAGAGAGCCTTGTGATTCTCATTAGCATTTGAAGAGCAAGGGGTTCCCTTCTATTTATAATATTTTTGGATCCATGGGTAACACAAATCCAATGGCTCTCATTGATTTGTGTTCTTTTAGTGGTCATGGTCTTGTTGTTAAAAACACAACAACAATTTATTTAATAAAATCAAATATATATTGCATATAATTTGATTTATATCAAATCAAATCTCCATTGGAGAAATAGGAAGGAGGCAAGCCCCCTTCCATAAGGAGGGTGGACGGCCACCACATTCCTTATAGGAATTGTGGCCGTCCACTCTTCCTTTATGGAAGGTGACTCTCCTTTCCTCATTACATAAGATTACATTATCTCGTGATTCTCTCCAATATTTGCAACAGCTTTTGTTGCAATTTATTTCACAAAAATAAATCTAATTTGTTTTGTGAACATTGCAATCATGTCATTGGAAATTTGTGAATCATATTCACAACCCAAAATAAAATGTGAATTACATTTTCAATATAATGTCCAATGTGAATCCAATTCACATTAACATTTAATCAACAAATGTAAATTACAAATAACTCTCTCTTATATATTATAAATCACATTTATAATATATATGATTACTATGGATAGTGCTATTCACATTATTCATATCCATGATAATTAAATCATATTTAATCATCTTGGATCTCTATTCTCATGTGCCCATATAATATGAATCACATTCACATTATTCACATCTTTGATGATTAAATCACATTTAATTATCTTTGATAACTCTCCTTTAATATGAATCAAATTCATATTATTCATGATAATTAAATCACATTTAATTATCCACTTTCTCAGTGCTCAGATATATATATATATATATATATATCAACAATGAAATTATCCGGAACCCTTTCAAGGATAATGTGCTTTCTCTGCAGATACTTGGAGATAAGGACAGGGTGATTGTATTGTTCCACATATAGTGACTTGGATATTGAGATCACATCTCAAATCCAAATCTCGAGCCTCCCATAGATGCTTGATTAAATCAAGACCGCAAATCTAATTTTCTCATTTCATCTGAATCACATTCAGATCAATGTCCAATATTTGGACTAAGATCAAATTACTTCTCTACTGAGAGGAGTCACTAAAATCCTGACCCGTTTCATCACTCCCTAGGAATGGAAGCGTCATGGTTATACATCCGTTTATGATCACATCACCCTCAGGTATTCCTAATACTTGTACATCCTTCATACTGGAAGACCCAGAATAATCGTGAAGTATAAGATCAATTTTACACTGTCTACTTCAGGGATTTATCACTAAGTTTCTCATTCGATCATTGGGAGTTGGTATCGATCATATACTTTCCGAAAGCATATATCATACCTAGGGGTTGATCATATACTTTCCAAAAGTTTATATCAATCCTTACAAATTCAGACAACCTTCCAAAGCAAGACGACCGCACGTGGAATTTGATTCTTCCCAATATCTCATGAGTGAGTTCATGTCTTGCGGTTCAAGAAATGAACCCGTATGTTCCCTTTGAGAGATCGTATTACTCATATGCCCTTGTATGCACACCAACACACCGATGTATAGACCTTGATTAGGTCATCAACCTATTGGTCTGCCAAATGTACATACTCAGACATATAGTAACACATTTGTCTCCGGTCAGAGGATGTGTGCTTATATCATGATAGCATACAACATAGGACTTTGGTTATCTTGATCTCATTAAGTCAATTTTGACCTAACTAATCTGATACCTCTGAATCTCTATTCCCATGCAGAGGACGTACATCAAGAAGTCCGTCAGATATCAGCCAATTGAGAAAGGATTACCATCTCCTACTCAGGCCGGAGATCCTCTCTTAACAATCATTTGACGGTACTTGATGAGTCCTCAATCTAACTCTTTAGATATTCATCCAAGCACCAGCCTCTATGATTCAATAATTGAATCAATAGCTCTATGATCATTAAGTTGACTATGGTACATAACCCTAATTGTACAAAGGGACCGATTATGCAAATTAGTTATTCTTCATTTCAGATCAGGGAATGATATTTGCAATAACATTTATTATGTAATGGCTCACCGTGGGCTCGCATGTCAGACATGGTTCACATTATAGTCGAACATTTGCTGTAACTAAGGAATCATTTGAAGAGCAAGCTACTGCTGAGACTGAGAAATGGCAGAATTATTTACCCCCACTTACTTCTTTCTCGCCACAAGTTGGGATCAGACAACAATTCACTTATACACATCCCAACTTGACCTTAGGGTACAACATGGTCAACTGAACAAATTGATTGGAGATACTTTCACCATATGATCTCCCAAACTTGATTGACCTAAGAGATCAAGCCCAAATTGACCAACCTTAATATCACCCATTCAAGAGACTGCATATAAAGGGGACTGGACTCATGAGACTGCTACAAACCCCCTGTCTACTTACTCCACCCTATGAGGCTCCGACCAATATCTGCCATACAGGTGAGACATACTCAACCCAACATTACATGCTTGAGTCAAGATGTGTTGAGTATAAGATCCCGAGTGCTCAACAGTATCCTCCAACTGAGCAGACTTCTCTCATGATGTGTCATGAGAACTTTTTGTAGGATGACATTTCTAAACCGATCAAGCATCCATGTATGAAAGTGTATCACATATTTTGCGTATTGAATTTTGAAAACGTGGAAGACACTGGGTTGACCACTCGTCATGTACAATTGGAGTCATTTCTACCTCCCTCTTCTACTAACCACTTTCCCTCCAAACTAGAGTCTATGCATTCTCCTTCACCTTTCAAAAAACCAAAAAAATCGAAAAATCAGAAAAATCTCATAAAAAATTGAAAATGAAAAAGATCTAAAATACTGGATCCTTCCCTAAGGGAAGCAATCGATGAGGAACTGATTTTTAAGCTTCCCTTCATAAAGGCCATATATTACTTCCCCGACCTCAAAAAATTTGTGAGAAGTAAATTGATGCCTAAGAAGTCAAGAAAGAGGACAAGGACTGAGAGACACATAGTGTCTATGACTACCTCCTTGGTGATAGGGAGAAAAACCAAGAGCCACAGAGCGAAGCAATTTCCTAGGGTTGACAGTGAAATCATAGACACTACTTTCACCCATGCCAGAATCGATGATGACTCGCTAATAAATATCCTCCTGACCTCCGTGTTTGCCAAGATCAAACTCGGGTCAATCAAGAAGTCACAAGAGATCGTTCAACTGGCTGAACGATCGAGAGGAATCGTTTCAGTCATCATTACTTTCCAAGGTGCTCTATTGCAGGTAGACTTCACGATCATTGACATTGAGCACCGAGGAGAGTTCACCAAGTCTCCAATCATTATCGGGAAGCTGTTGTTACACTTGGCTAAGGCAACTATAGATTACAAGACTCAGGAGATCGATTTCACTGCATTTGGAGCCCTCCGACCTCACCCGTTCTTTGAGGACACATGATATTCTAAAGTAACCCGCATAGCTGCAGGTATTCATGACCTCCGAGAGACAGATGAGTCCCTTCTCTCTGTTATACATGAGATACCGACTGTCCAGACGACCATTGGTATAGAGACTCCCCACACCTCCACTTCACCAACTGCTTGAATCACCACCACCGTGACAACTTCTAAAGAATCACAACCAGAAGTTATCCTTGAGTCGGACACGACCTTTTCTGATTGACTTGACCATTTCGTTGATCTAACAAATGAGCCAATAACACTAGATCCTACCTAGGACGCGTGCTGACCCTTCAGGAATTTTATGATCTATATGGTGACTCATCTTATGAGAAACCTATGGCCAGCACCGCACCACATCCTGAACTTTCAAAGTAGACAACTAGGTCTGACTTGAGACCACCCAAAAACACGATTTCTCCTTCCTCTAATCGGTTATCCAGTGAGAGAAAGTCGAGAATTGATTCCTCGAGGTGTTCCTCCAAACCCCTCAAGGCGCGTCACTCTCCTGTCCCTCTCAAGGCTTCAGGTTTTAGAAAACGGATTAAGAAAGTTTCCTTCAACATACCGGAGAAGGAAATTTCTGAGGAGTCCTCATCGGGCCTGGATGAGGTGATTTATATGAGTAAGCTCAGTTCGGTTGTTCTTGAACCATATTTGAGCAAGCAGCGGTGTGTCGACCCTTGTTGGATGATCCCTTCACCTCACCATTATTCATATGAGGATGATTCCTATAGTGATACATATGTATATTACCCACCTCCTCTATCCCACAAGAAGGTTCATTACAAACCTTCTTGTCCTTGTATATTCTCACCCCTCCTTATATAGATTTTCTTTCTTTTATTTCCCTCCCTCCCCAGTGATTTATATCACTCACCCCGACTCCATATCATTTCATTTTATGGCTATACTTAGATTGACCAGATCCTAAGCATTGAGGGGGAGAGTAACCCGAGTCTCTTCTTCTCTTCTTCACCATTATCTGTATATTCTCTATATCTCATCGGTTCTCACACTCCTGTCCTAGACATAGGCTGACCAGAGTCTAAGTATAGGGGGGACCGATGCCCCCTGTATATATACTCATCCATTTTTCCTCTTGACCTCATCTTCCCAATTTTTGCTCTTCTTCTACTCCTAGGCTAACTAGAGCCTATGTATGGGGGGCGGATTGACTACTATACTTTTTTTTAAATTTTAACTCTCCTACGCTTAGCACGAGCTATGTCTTTTCCTCGCTTCTCATGCTATGAGGACATATCATATGCTAAGTATAGGGGGTCATGTATATAATACATATATACTTTACCATAGTTCGTACTTTCATGTATTTTTGTATATAGTATGCAATAATTACGGGATGGGTAAAATTTGGTAAAAACCTTTTTGTAAAATACATGTATAATATGTATATTGTATATAAAATGCGTATAATTTATAAAATTCTTATAAATAATACTTTTGTAAAATTTGTTCTAAAATAGGGGGTAATACCAATATATATATACATGAAAAAAAACATTTGAGAAAATAAGCATCCTATTTACTCGTGCATATCATCCTTGCATTCACAAATAAAAATGTTTTTCACTTCATTCATCTACATTGCATGTCATCTGCATTTCATTTGCATATCTAACATATGCAAAGTGAAAAGTTAGTGGGTTCTGAACTGAGTTATGAATAGAAGTCTAGGATGGATTTGATTTGACCTTAATCTAACTAATTCTAGAGGAACCTTATAGGATCTGGAGTTAAGATTTTTCAGGTCTAGTGACTTAATTCTTTGAGTCCACAAGACTATGTTCACATGTCATCTTGATTGGTCTAAGTAGAAGATTTCATATACATGCAAGATTCTTTTAGACAGTGACCTAACTTGGACAAGCATCATGCACGTCGCTCTTCATTGATGAGGTGGTGAGGAGGTAGAATCCTTTGGCTTGGAGTAGCACATGGGTGGAAACATACGTCCTCTTTTAGGGAGGGTAGTGCATCTCAACCAAGTTTAGTTGCACTGACATCTAACGACGGGATGCTGTGGGTTACAATAAAGCTTCAAAAGAGGGATAATCTACTGGCATAAGAAGAAAAACTTCTTATGAACATGCTGTATCTTGTATATAGTTCAAAAAAAGAGAGAAAGAACTCCAAAAAGAGGACATGCCTAATTGAAAATAATGCATGTTAGAGTATGTATATGTATAGTCAAATAAGCAAGGAATATGCTTCAAAGTCTCATACCAAGGAAGCCTGCAACTAGAGATTTGGCTACACTGGTCAAACTCCACGGATATGTGACTACACCGGTCATAATCCATTCTCTTCTCTACCCGCTCTTCTTGATCTAGTTTCACTTAAACTTAGATGGGAATTCCACGCTCCTCTAGGAAAGAGTTGCTAGATCGGAGAATTAGAGTTACCTTGTTAGAGGAGGCTCTTTCTTGGCTATTTCTGATGTGGAGAGCTATATTTCACTTGCACAGTGCAAGTAAGATTCATAGTCACCAGAACTTGCGTATGATGATTTGTTCTGACCTGACTGTTGAGGCGACCTGAATAGAAACTTGTGGAACTCAAAGGCTGTTAGGTCTTAAATTCAATTCCTAATAAGGTTCTGCCACATTATTAATCCAAAGGTCGAGTCGAGCTCCATTTCACCTTTTTTCATGATCTAGGTATGGAACCCGAAATCATTTCACTTTTGCATTTCATTTTAGTTGCTCGGGGACGAGCAAGGTTTAAGTATAGGGGTTGACGAATCTGTGATTCATCACTCTAAAAGTTGAAAAAAGAGCCTTGTTCCCAAGTAATTAGCAACAATTACTCATTTATTTTGCATTATTCTCATTCATACATTTAGAATTAATGTCCGCATTTTAGCATCCATATTTGCATTAAATAAGAAGCCAAATTCACTTGTAAATATCAGATGTATATTACCATTTTTATCCTATTTTATCTATTTTTATCTGAGTCAGAATTGAATAAAATCAATTCTATCATGTATATATTACTAACACCAATAAAGGAAAAATATCAAAAAATACTAACTTGTAAAATTGACCAATAAAACCCAAACCCTAGTTTGAAACTAAGAACCTTAAAACGTGAATCTCTCTCTCATACAATCTCCTATGGACCCTACTCACTTTTTAATTATTGTACATTCAATTACCTTCATAGCAAGACCAAATTCACTAGAATCGGAGTTCGTATGTGAAACTTGTGTTTTGGACCCTTATTGTATATTGTATATATTGACCAAACTACCCATTTATTTTATCTTTTTATTTTCTTAATTATTAAACATCCAAAAAATTAGTTTAAGTTGTTAATTATTATTTAATATTTTTTTGATTTTATTTTGATATATATTTTAAAAATGACAAGAAATTACAAAAGATAAAAACACTGTATTTTATAACTACAAGATACCACCCAAAAATACACTTTCTATATATTATTTATTTTGGTTTTGAGTCCTTCATGAAAGTTGTAGATCTCGTTGAGACGAGTAACTTTTGTGTTGATTACTTTTTATTTGACCCTATTTTTTATTTATTTTTGATTTATTATTTACATTTAAATTTTAATTTTTCTAGGAGCGACACATGGCGGCTCCTGGAGCCACCTCGTGTTACCCCCCATTTTATGTTTTTTTTTGTATTTTATTTTATTTAGTATTTTTATTTTTTATTATTTATTTACTTATTTATACTTATACTTTTATTTATTCATTTATATTTATTATTTATTCATTTATATTTATTTATTTATTTATTTTTATTTTAAATAATTATTATTTATTTTTAATTTTTATATTTTTCTTTCATTTTTATTTTCTTTTATCTTCTTTATTTTTAGTAGCCTACTGATTTTATTTTTTTTCTCTTCTCCTTTTACTTATTCTCTACTCCAACTTCCCACCGAAGACACCTTCTCCAACTCTTTTCTAACTTCCTCCTCCTCCTCCTCCTTTTTATTCCCTTCTCCTCCTTAATTTTCCCCATCCACCATTTCCTAAACAAGAGAGGAGAGAATTCTAGCCCGGCCGAAGCTTCGAGGTGACAACTCCACCTTCGACATTGAGCGACGACGAGTCTTCGGCCATTGGCGAGATCCACGAAGTTCCGCTTCGCGTTGCAGTTCCTTCGAGGTTGCTTCCCAATATCGCATGCTCCGCCACATGCTTGAGGCCATGACAGGAGCCGCACACCACAACCCCACCCTCCGACAACATCACATGTAAGTTATCCTTCTCTGTTTCTTATTTTTCTTTATCTAAATTTTTTTGTTGTTCTACACCATATCACCACCAATCATCAAAATCACCATTATTATCATCATCACCACCTTTTCATTCCCAATTTTTATTATTAGTTGAGATTTTTTAAAAAATATATAAAAAAATAATAAAGGGTTGCGGCTCTCCACGGGACCATCCACCTCCACAATCCACCTGCGGCTGCCCCAACCACCGTCCGCCCACATGCCCCAGCGCTGCCTCGCCACCACCGCTGCCACCTCTAGTCACCCTTCCTCCTACTGTACCTCCAGCCACGACCACACACTCTAGAACCTCCACATGGCAGCTCATAGTTGCACCCGCTCGCCACCACTGCACTCCCACCTCCGCCTCACATGCATGGTTGCACGTGGACCTACAGTCGTCGCCCCTCTTGGTCGCCCCTCTATTGGCACCACCACAGTGCCCCGCATCCCCAGTTGCACACCGCTATCCTGTTCCCACCATCCTCCAATAACCCCTCTGTTGCACCCACATAACTATCCAACTGCAGCCCTTCTGCGCCCCTGGTGGCTCACCGCTAGCTGCCCATGCCAGCCCTCCAACATGTGCCTCACGCAGGTCACCTTCCTGTGCATGGCCCTAGTGCGTGCCTCGCACAGAATAGCCCGTGCCTCCACTGCACGACCGTGCACACCCAGCCCGTCGCCTCCTCCATCGCGTAGAGTAGCTCGCGTGCCTCAGCGGTCGCATTCCTTACCGAGCCTCACCGCCACCCTGCATCCTCCATGCCACGCCCTAGATATGGGTTCCAATTTAGGAACCCCCGTTTCAAAGAAGAAGGTTCATTTTATTATATACTTTTTATTTTTTTATTTTGTTAATATTGCATAGTCTTCCCCATAGATTTCCATAGTTTCAAAAGTTCCCTTACGCACAGTTTGTTTGTTAAGTTTTATTTTCTATATTGCAAAGACACCCATGCATTTACATACTATTATGACATTAATTTGATACCATTTCCTTGATTCAAAATTTACCTTTTGTTGAGAAATTAATTCTGTACTTTTTGTCTATTTAATTAGATTTTTGTGAGCATTGGGTAATTAATTAAAATTGTTTTGGTGAAACATTACTTAGTTTACCCAATTTATGGTCTTAAATTCATATTTAATTAATGCTTTCTCCAAAATTATGAAAAAATCAAAGATGATGCATCTAAGTGCTTTTTAATTACTATTCAAATGCCATTGCAAATGGAGATGTCGTGTGTCTAGAATAAATTCTTAAGTGATTTCAGTAAATGATTTTTAATTAAATCCACAAATATTAGTTTTGTAAAATTTCAGCTCTTCTGGATTGCTTATTAATACATCTTTTTGAAATAATATTTCTTCTGGATGATTTAAATTTATGGATTTTTTATAAATTAAATACTCATAATCACTCTGTTTTCACTAAAAATTCATAAAAAATCACACGTTCTCGAAAAATTCTAAAAACAATTGGTAGCTTCATTTCATCATGTTTAACTTTAATATTTTCATATTTTTTGCATTCTGTTTGCATGAAACATTACATAAAAAGCCCCTAAAAGGATTGTATTTTTCATTATTGCATTTTAAAACCAAAAATTCAAAAAAATACATTACGTATTCATAATTGGATCAGGTTTCTAGGAAAAATATAACTTGGCAAAATTGGAGTAATTTCACATAAAAAATAATTTGGCTAAGTTGCTTGTTTTGCTTAATAACCTAGTTCAATGGTAATTTGTGCATTGGCATTTCTTTTGCATTAAAAAATACCAAAAAAGATGCTTGGAAAACCATGTGCTAAGTGTACTAATTTGAGCCGAAGTCGTTCCTTTGCCTCCTTGAGTCGACCCTGGGACTGGCCTAGGTTAAAAATACATAAAACTGCACATTAATTAATTCATTGATCTATTAATTCATGTGGTTAATTTTTTATCGATCCTGATTACCCGACTACGACAAAACGATACATTTAACATAGGGTAATTAGCGGTCCATCAGTTCTCAAAAGAATAATACTGATATGTGGAGGCCAAGGGATATGGGAAAATCCTTAAGTGCATCACGGAAGCATGTGGATCGCATCGTATGCGATCGAGAGCGACAAGTCGTACTAGTAGCTCAGGGCAGCAGAATCGAAAGATTTTAATCTGATGAAACCACATGATCCAAGAACACTTCTTGGATCATTTCATTTAAATAAGTATTCAGTTTACCTCTTGAAGCATGGTTGCGATAGAGTCTCTAAACGAAGATACCTCCTGTCTCTATTCCGATCCAACGGAGGAGACGCTTGTGAGCGCATTGATGAGACGCGTGCTTCTCGCAATCTATGTTGATGATCCAAGTGACAAATCTCTTGATCTCGTCACACAAGATCTGCCATCTTCTTCACGAGAGAGGTGCACCAAAGGAGATAGAGATCCACGAGCAAGCAATCCGACAACATAACGACAATGCTACAATAATGGCGACTCTCTCTAGGGCTCCAAGGTGGACGGCCACAATGAGTGAGAGAGAGACTTGGCATGTAGAGAGAGATGGAGAGAGTTTAAGCAAGGGTTACCCTTCCTTTTATACTAGTTGGATGCATATGGATCTCAATCCATGTGCTCTCTTAATCTACGACATAGATTAAAAGTTTATTAATCAATGGCCATGATTTGTTGCTCCAAAAATGCAACAACAATTAGGTTAAAATAAACTAAATATATACGTTTCAAGAGAATAATTAATTCATTATAAATATTAGTTAATATACATGGATAATATAGAAGATAAAGTCTCTTTATTTTAAATAGGGTGACCGTCCCCCCCCTTGAACAAGTCAAGGTAGACGACCACCATTAAAGAGATAATGTCTTCATTTATCTATATATGTATTAATTAATATGAAGTAACAATTATTGCATTTATCTTCACAAAAATAATTTCAAATTAAATTTGTGAAAACTTCAATCATGTTGTTGACAAATATGAATCATATTGATATATCCAACAAAATATGTAAATTAGATTAACAATTAATTATTTATTGTGAATCCCGTCCACAACAACATATAATTTGTAAATTCTATTTACAATTAACACTCTCCTCTATTATAAATCATATTTATAATATCCATGATTATTGTGGATAGTGATATCCACGTTAATCACGTCCTTGATAATTAAATCATATTTAATTATCTAAGATATCAAATCTCATGCGTCCAAATAACATGAATTACATTCACATTATTCATATCTTTGATAATTAAATCATATTTAATCATCTTAGATAACTCTCCTTATATGGCCAAATAATATGAATCAAATTCATATTATCCATGATAAATAAATCACATTTAGTTATCTAATTCTCAATGCTCGGATACATAATCAACAATGAAATTATTCTTGAACTCTTTAAAGAATAACGTGCTTTCTCCATGGATACTTGGAGATAAGGACACGATGATTGTATTGTTCCACGTATAGGACTTGGATATTGAGATCACATCTCAAATATAGATCTTGCGGACCTCACTTAGATGTTTTAGTAAATCAAAGCCGCAGATTTAATCTTTTAATTGTATCTGAATCACATTCAGATCAATTTCCAACATTTGGACTAATATCAAATCACTTCTCTATGAGAGGAGTCACTAAAATCCAAACATGTTACATCACTCTCTCGGAATGGAAGCGTCATAGTTATACAATCGTTTATGACCACATCACCCTCAGGTATTCCTAATACCTATACATCCTGCATACTAGAAGACCCAGATTAAACCTGAAGTATTAGATCTATTTTACACTGTCTACTTTAGGATTTTATCATTATGTTTCTCATTCGATCATTGGGAGTCAGTATCGATCATATACTTTATAAAGCATAAATCATACCTAGGTATTGATCATATACTTTCCAAAAACATATATCAAACCTACAAATTCAATCAAGCTTCCAAAGGAGATGATCGTGAATGGAATTTGATTCTTACCAATATAGCTCATGTCTTCCGGTTCAGTAACTGAACCTGTACAATCCCTTTGAGAGATCTTATTACTCATATGCCCTTGTATGGACACCAACGCGCCGGTGTATAGACCTTGATTAGGCCATTAACCTATTAGTCTGCCAAATGTACATACTCAAACATATAGTAACACATCTTTCTCCAGTCAGAGGATTCGTACCTATATCGTCACAACATACGACATTGGTCTTTGGTTATCTCAATCTCGTTAAGTCAACTTTTTTACCTAACATATCTAACTCCTTCGAATCTCTATTCCTATGCAGAGGAACTGCATCAAGAGGTCGGTTAGATACCATCCTTTAGAGAAAGAATTACCATCTCCTTCTCAGGCTGGAGATCCTCTTAATAATCATTTGATGGTGCTTGATGAGTCCCCAATCTAACTATTTAGTTTTTCATCAAAGCACCAGCTTCTATGAGGCAACAATTGAATCAATAACTGTATAATTATCAAGATGGACATGGTACATAACCCAAATTGTACTATGGGACCTATTATGAAAATTAGTTATTCTCCATTTCAGATCAGGGAATGATATTTGCAATAACATTTATTGCAAAACGACTCGCTGTGGGTTCGCATGTCCAACAATCTCCTACTAGCCTAAAGAGCCATTAATGGGCTAATCTTTAAACCCACATTCATGTGACAATCATAGGCTATTTAGAAAAATAGCTAGGTCAGCTAATCAGTCACTCTCTTCCCAAGAGACAATGCTAAGTCCTTTTATGTCACTTGCATATCTCCTAGTAATAGTGCTCATATACAATGCGAATGTGGCAACTTATGCAACCAATAATCAATATTGTCAGTTATAGTGTCCTTAACACTACAACTCAATAATTATTATAACCAGTATTTCCATTATCCTTATCATAATACCCTTATTCCTAGAGATCTCTATCTCCTAAGGTATCTGTAGTTAAGACCTTTTAGATTACTATCTATAAAGTCTTAAGTACTTGAAGATAAGACTTTGAGATCACTATCTCAAAAAGCCTTATCATCTTTGAAGATATTGTTATTACTTCATTCAAGTGTTTTATCTCCATATCGGGATTAGTAACAAGCTTACTACCCCCACTTCATGGAAGACACCCGACTTTGTATATATCTAGCATACACTGAGCTTCCCAATGCTGATGCACTAGGGCATGTAGCTTTGGTATTCACATCCTCAACTCTTTGAGATGCTATCCCTTTAGATAGGTCAGTAAATATCTTAAGGAAACAAAGCCTTCTTTGGAGTTTTCCCAAAATTGGAATATGTCCAAGGTGTACCACTAATGTGACGATCCAATACCCTCTCTTCTTTGTTTCTGAACAACTTCAGAACAAAGATATAAGAGGTATTCTTGAGATCATATCTCAAGGTATGGAAAATCCAGTCTATAAAAAACTTATTATTATCCTTATATCATTCCAGATGATCAGGATATCATCTACATTTAGCATGATGAACTTAATGGCACTCCTACTAAGCTTCAATGGTTCATCAGGATTCTATCTCAAATCATAACCTTTATAATTTCATCAAATCTGATCAAGAAGCTTATTTGAGTCCATAGATGGAGCTCCTTAGCTTGCACACCCGTTAGAAATGTGAGCCCGAGGCGAACCATTCCTACAATAAATGTTATTGTAATAAATGATATATCAATAAAAGTCATTGATTATGTTTCACTCCCTTTCTGATATTGAATGAATGAATGCACTATAAGGTCCCTCTGTGCAATAAGGGTTATGTACCATGGACAACTTGATAATCATATAGATGTTGATTCATTGATTGAATCATAGATGCTGATGCTTGGATGAATATCTAAGGAGTTAGATAGAGGACTCATCAAGCATCATCAATGATTGACAAGTAGTGATCTCCAGTCTGAGTAGAAGATGGAAATCCTATCTTAATAGACTGACATCTGATCGACCTCTTGATGCAGGTCCTCTGCATGGAAATTTTGATTCGGAGGTATCGGATTAGTTGAGTCAATGAGTTGACTTAACGAGATTGAGATAACCAAAGACCTATGATGAATACTGTCACATCACAGGCAAACATCCTCTGACCAGAGACAGATGTATTGCTATATGTCTAAGTATGTACATTTGGCAGAACAATAGGTTGATGACCTAACCAAGGTCTATACACCGGCGAGCTGGTGTGCATGTAAGGGCATATGAGTAATACGATATCTCAAAGGGATCATACAGGTTCACTTGTGAACCAGGAGACATGAGCTCACTCATGAGGTATTGGGATTGACCAAATTCCATGCATGGTCATCATGCTTTAGAAGCATGATATGAATTTGAAGGTAAGATATATGCTTTGTGAAAGCATATGATCTGTACCATATCCAAAGGACCAAGATTGAGAAACTTAATGATCAGACTATGAAGATGACACTGCAAAATCTATATCTTCATGATGATCATGAGTCTTCCAGTATGCATGATGTACAGGTATTAGGAATACCTGAGGGTGATTTGATCATAAACGATTGTATAACCATGACGCTTCCATTCCGAGGGAGTGATGACACAGGTCTGGATTTTAGTGACTCCTCTCATTAGAGAAGTAACCTAATCTTAGTCCATGTACTGGACATTGATTTGAATAAGATTCAGATGCAATGAGAAGATTAGGTTTATGGTCTGGATTTAATCAAGCATCTATGAGAGGTCCATGGGATCTGGATTTGAGATGTGATATCAATATCCAAGTCACTATCGTGGAACAATACAATCGCCCTGTCCTTATCTTCAAGTATCTGAGGTGTAATAGAATTGTTCTTAAATGGCTTAAGAATAATTCCATAAGATCTAAGCAATGAGAAGTTGATAATTAAATGTGATTTAATTATCACGATGTATGAGGAATTATCCAATACAATTAAATGTGATTTAATTATTTTGGATAAGAATAATGTGGATAGTAATATCCAATTATTCATAATATATTATAAATGTGATTTATAATGTTATAGAGAGAGCTAATTATAATTTATATTTGTAGATTAATTATTAATGTGTATTGGATACACATTGTCTAATTAATTGAAAATGTAAATTACATTTTGTTTTGGGTTGTGAATGTGATTCACAATTTTCCAATGTCAAGATTGCAATATTCCCAAAATAATTGAGAATTATTTTGGTGAATAAAAATACCAACAAATAGTTGTTGGAAATAAGTAGAGAGAAAATCAAGGAGAAGTGCAATCTCATGGGAATCCATGAGATTGCCCTCCCAATTAGGAAAGGGGGTGGCGACACCCAATTCCCTTGTGGGATTGGTGGCCGTCCACTCCCCTTTATGGGGATGGAAGATCTCCTTTGTATTTTCACTCCTTGTTTGATTGATTTAATTTGGTATTAATATATATTTTATTTATCAAATATATTTAATCAAAATTAAATCACAAGTTGTTAGCTTTTACCAACAACAATCTTGACCTTGGATTGACATAAATTAATCTCATCCATTGATTTTATATGTCACATGGATTGAGATCCATGGATCCCAAAACCCTAAAAATAGAGAGGCATACCTTACTCTCTACTTACATGCTATTGTAGCACACATCTCTCTCTCTCATTCTCCTCACACGCCAGCCCTCTCTCTCCCTCTTCTTGGTGGACGTCCACCATACCCTAGAGGAGAGAGCCGTCGACGCCTACGCCACCACGCCGCCGCTTCGACTCTCTGCGGTTCTTCATCTACTTGGAGTGCTTCACTCATGAAGGAGACGTTTGATCTCGTACGACGAGATCAGGAGCAACCGTGCTTGGATCGTCTTCTTGGATTGCGAGGACACCGCGACTCATCCCCGCGCTTGCAAGCCATTACTCCGACGATCGGACTTGAGACAGGAGGTCTCTTTTTTTCTTAGAGACTTGATCAACCACGCTTCAAGAGGTATTGCATTATAATTGTTGTGGTTATAGATGAAATGATCCGAGAATCGTTCTTGGATCATGTGATTTCATTGCATGAAAATTTTTTAAATTCCGCTGCACCGAAAAACTAGTGCGACTAGTCGTTCTCCGTCATATCCGATACGACGCTCATGCTTTCGTGATGTGCTTTAGGATTTCTACACACCCTTCAAGTGGTATCAGAGACTTAGGTCGACGGTTTCGAATATGATTTGCTAACCGAGGATGACTTGGGTCTCGTTAAGGTCGCAAATGTTTTTATCGCATTTGATTTCAAAGATCTGTTTTGTATATAAATTCGGAACTGTTTAAATTGTTTAAACATGAATTTAATACTTGGATTTTGTTCCCCATTAAATAAGGAAACCATAGGGTCTGAGTTTGCGTAAATCGAATTTTGTATGCTCGAGATATGGTTGTTTTAATGAACATGTATGCACTGTTGCAGGAACTGTAGATCTGAACGTGATTAAAATGTTAATTACTATTTAGACTTGCCTCAAAATCGTGAAACTTTACTTGGGTTCTGTCCTAAATCAAATTAGCAATCCATGAAAATTGATTTTGTCTAATTTGAATTTAATATGATTGAGATATGCTAATTTTTGTAAGTAGGGGTCAGTGCTGAAATTACAGTCGTAATCAAGAACCATGTGATTGTCAATTAATGAAATTAATTTTTAAATTCAAGAAATAATATGAAAAATATTTGAGAAATATTGGAAGATGATTATTTCCTTATTTTCTTTGGCCTCAACAAATTAATTGATTATATTTGATCTAGATCATAATTGGAAACACAATCATCAAACTCCTTGCTTGAATAGGATTGGGAATTTGTCTAGCAAATTTCCTTATAATGAAATTTTTTTTGATTACTATATGGTATAATTTCGGTTGAAGAATCGATGATCATATAAAGTACAAATTAATCAATTTTGCATTATTCTTTCGCGAGGCGGATATGATAACTAGTCAGAGATCGCTGGGGTAGCGGGTTGCAACGTATGTGGTCCATCCCACTCTCGCTTGCACTGGCCATGACAGCGGGTAGGGTCGGGATAATGTCTGAAGGATTAAGTTGTATTTTTCTAATTATTAAAATACGAATTAATACGTAATTTGAGAATAATACCATGTATATTCAAGCATAACAATCAAGTTTGATTGATTGAATTGGATTGATAATTAATTTAATATGATTGAATTGATTATATCCAATTAGAATACTCTAATGTGATTAGAGTTGATAATTCCCTTGGAAGAATTAATTATATGGATGTGATTCATAGTAATTAATTAAATTTGAATAAGATATGGAGGATCACATAAGTGACATCCATGGTTTCCGTCAAGGCGAAGGGTTTCGTTGCCAGATATTATATGTGGGAGACGCTTGTCCGAAGTGACAACTCCTGCATATGATCCATTTGGATCGGGCTCGTCGCTTCTCGAAAGAGTAAGGATGTATGCATAGTGACCCCAATATCGGGTCCTCATATTATTGGGGCGATATTGGATTGCGCATAGCGAGTTGTATTCCTGTTGACGGTTGGTTCAATTAATGACGGGTCAACATCACCTTAGGGGTGGTGGGCCTAGGTATTAAAGACCGAATTGGGAACTGCAAGTTGGACTTGCAAGGCAGAATGTGTTCCCGCTTCTCTTTATTAGAGTCATAGGTTCTCATATTATTGGGATATGACAAAGATAAAGAGGAGATCCCAGTTCTTGATTGAGATATATCGGTAAGTATATCTCCTACTTTGAAAGTGAATAAGGGAATAAACTTTCATAGTTGACATAGCAAGACTAATTTGATTTAAAATGCCTTGATCAAATAAAACTAAATTGAATATATTATATTCTAATATAGTGCATTCTCAATTTCAGAAAATGAAGTCCATGAACCCACTGAGCAGGCTTCTGGAGGTCAACCAATTGACCGGACTGAATTACTCAGATTGAATTCGTAATTTGGAGCTTGTACTCTTGGCAGAGCGCATCAGTTATGTGCTCTCTAAAGACAAGCATGAAAACCCTAAATCTAAGGAAGAAAAGGCATTCAATGACAAGTATGATGAAGATCATGTCTTGGCTAGATGCTACATCTCGGGTTCTCTCTCCAATGTTCTTCAGAAACAACATGTGGAGATGAGTACCTGCTAGGAGATTATGCAGAACCTGAATGATATGTTTGGTGACATTAACCGCACTCAGCAGTACAATGTTATGAAAGAACTCGTTCGCTGCAAGATGCAGGAAGGGACTTCGGTCCGCGAGCATTTACTCAAAATGTTTGGGTACTTATCGGAGCTGGAGACTCTGGGGGCAACAATGGATGCGGACATGCAATCTGATTTCATTCTGCTGTCATTGCCCAAATCTTTCAATAACTTTGTGGTGTCATTCCACATGAACAAGATGGAACTGACAAAAGCTGGGCTTCATGCTACATTAAAGTCTGCAGAAGATGTAATGAAGAAAGATGGTCCCACTGACAGTGTAATGGTTGCACAGGTCAGAGGGAAGCGCGGTCGGAAGCGTGGTTCTCGGAAGGGCCCAGCACAGAAGAGAAAGGAGAAGGGACAAAGTGTTGGCTCATCTTCCAATGCATCCACTCTAATGGCGTCGAAGAAAACCGACGTCTGTCACCACTGCAAAAAGCCAGGGCACTGGAGGCGTAATTGCCCGGATTACCTAAAGTCGACCGACAAAGGTAAAGCCCCAACAGGTATGAAATCTACTTTTATCATTGAAACCAGCTTTCTCGTTGGACGAGAAGAAAGTTGGGTTGTTATTTCTGGTGCTTCTCTTCATGTATGCAATTTGTTGCATTTGTTTCAGGAAACTAGAAAACTTGAAGAAGGAGAGATAGTCATCCAGATGGGATCTGATGCAAGTGTTGCAGAAGTCGCCGTCGGGACTTGTCAGCTATCATTATCTAGTGGAAGAGTCCTAGTACTTAAAGAGTTTCTTTATGTACCTGAAGTCAAAAGGAATTTAATATCTGTATCTAAGCTAGTTAGAAATGGATATTCATTCCTATTCTGTAATAAGTTAGTCATAAATCATTATGATAAATATATTGCAGATGGTATTTTAACTTCTGGAGGACTCTATGAATTGTGCATTAATGAGCATGTAATGAATGTTACAACCACTAATAAAAACCCTAAAAGATCCAGGAATAATGAAAATCATTCAAACATGATTTGGCATCAAAGGCTTGGTCATTTATTTGTTGACAGGATCAATAGATTGATAAAGGATGGACCTTTGGATTTTCTACAGGTTCAGTCTTTACCTACCTGTGAACATTGTATTCGAGGTAAAATGACCAGGATGCCTTTCCGTAACAAGGTTAATAGATGCGAAGGTATTATTGACCTGATACATACCGATGTATGTGGTCCCTTCAGTACCGAAACTTGAAATGGATATCGATATTATTTGACGTTTATTGATGACCATTCGTGATACGGGGTTGTCTTCCTATTACGTCATAAATCTGAGACCTTTGAAAAGTTCATAGAATTCAAGGCTTTGGTTGAGAACCAAACTGATAGGAAGATTAAACGGATTCGATCTGATCGAGGTGGCAAGTACCTCTCAGATGAATTCAAGGAATACCATAAAGAGAATGGAATTGTCTCCAATCTCACTACTATTGGAACTCCCCAACATAATGGTGTTGCTGAAAGACGCAACAGGACCATCATAGATATGGTCCGTTCAATGATGTGTAAAGCACATTTACCCCTTAGTTTCTGGGGATATGCAGTAGAGACTGCAATATATATCCTGAATAAGATTCCCAGCAAATCTGTACCTAAGACTCCTCATGAGCTCTGGTATGGAACCAAACCTAGTGTTAATCACTTGAGGGTTTGGGGATGCTTGGTTCATGCGAATAACATGGACGCAAGCAAACTGGAATCTCGCACTCGTGAGTGCTACTTCATTGGGTATGTTAGAGATGGTATTGGATACCAACTCTATGACCCTGAGACTCAAAAGCTTTTTGTCTCTAGAGATGTGAAATTTCTAGAGGATGATTTCCTTAAAGGTTAAGACAAAAGTGAAGTAGAGGAACTCATAGAGTCCCTTGAGGATTCTGAGCTTCTTAGACCAGAAACTGAAGAGATAAATAAAGATGAAACACCCATACCTCTTCGAAGGAGTTTGAGGGTGGTTGCACCACCTGAAAGGTATGGATTCCATGTGTTAGGTGAAACTGACAATGATCCTACTTCATTTGATGAAGCACTCGCGGATCATGACAGATAGATGGATGCTAGCAATGAAGTCAGAAATTGACTCCATGAATAAGAATGGTGTATGGACCTTAGAGGATCCACCTAAGGGGGTAAAACCCATTGGGTGCAAATGGATCTTCAAGAGAAAGAGGGGACCTGATGGGAAAGTAGAGACTTTCAAAGCACGGCTCGTAGCCAAGGGCTACACACAGAGAGAAGGCAACGACTACGATATGCTTAAATCCATCAGGGCATTGCTGGCTATAGCTGCATATCTTGACTACGACATCTGGTAGATGGACGTCAAGACGGCTTTCCTTAATGGATACCTCGAGGAGGATATCTACATGGAGCAGCCCTAGGGCTTCATGACTGAGGATGGCAAAGTATGCAAGCTGAAGAAACCCATCTATGGGCTCAAGCAAGCTTCTCGCAGCTGGAACATCAGATTTGACGAAACCATAAAGAGTTATGATTTTGTGCAAAATCCTGATGAACCTTGTGTGAAAAGCTTAGTGGGAGCGCCATTGTGTTCATCGTGCTTTATGTAGATGACATCCTTATCATTAGGAATGATACAGGGAAGATGACCGGTGTGAAGATTTGGCTATCCCATACCTTTGAGATGATAGATCTTGGAGAAGCCTCTTACATCTTGGGTTTGAAGTTGTTCAGAAACCAAGAGAAGAGGATATTGGGATTGTCACAACATGGATACATTAAGAAGATTCTTGAACGATTCCGTATGGATAGTTCCAAGAAAGGATTCCTACCCTTAAGACATGGTATCCATCTGTCTAAAGGAATGGCTCCTCAAACTATTGAGGAAAAGAAAGCCATGGTTGGATGCCCTTATGCATCAGCTGTAGGAAGTTTAATGTATGCCATGATGTGTACTAGGCCAGATATCTGCCATGCAGTGGGAGTGGTAAGTCGTTACAAATCCTTCTATGGAGAACAACATTGGAATGCAGTAAAGAACATATTTAAATATCTAAGACGGACGCAAGATTACATCTTAGTCTATGGAGATGGTGATCTCCAAGTCTTGGGATATACAGATTCTGACTTCCAATCGAATATTGATGATCGAAAGTCGACATCAGGGTTTGTGTTCCTGTTGAACGGTGGTGCTGTGAGCTGAAGAAGCAAGAAGCAGGACACTACAATAGATTCAACAACAGAAGCCGAACACATTGCTGCATCGGATGAAGCAAAGGAGGCGGTGTGGTTGCACAAGTTTGTGCAGGAGCTTGGCGTAGTTTCCTCTGATACTCCCATCCCGCTACTCTGTGATAACACAGGAGCCATTGTCCAGGCGAAGGAACCCAGATGGCATCAGAAGAGCAAGCACGTAGAAAGGAAACACCACATCATTCGGGAGATTCAAAAGCGTGGTGACATCATCATCACCAAGGTGGCCTCTGCCGACAACGTTGCTAATCCTCTTACCAAACCTCTGACACAAAAGATTTTCGACCAGCATGTAATGAGTATGGGTTTAAGAATTGTTCCTAAATGGTTCTGAGGGCAAGTAGGAGTTTGTTAGCAATGTGAGCCCGAGGCGAACCATTCCTACAATAAATGTTATTGTAATAAATGATTTATCAATAGAGGTTATTGATTAAGTTTCACTCCCTTTCTGATATTGAATGAATGAATGCACTATAAGGTCCCTCTGTGAAATAAGGGTCATGTACCATCGCCAACTTGATAATCATATAGCTGTTGATTCATTGATTGAATCATAGATGCTGATGCTTGGATGAATATCTAAGGAGTTAGATAGAGGACTCATCAAGCATCATCAATGATTGACAAGTAGTGATCTCTAGTCTGAGTAGGAGATGGCAATCTTATCTCAATAGACTGACATCTGATCGACCTCTTGATGCAGGTCCTCTGCATGGGAATATTGATTCGGAGGTATCAGATTAGTTGAGTCAATGGGTTGACTTAACGAGATCGAGATAACCAAAGACCTATGATGAATACTGTCACATCACAGGCAAACATCCTCTGACCAGAGACAGATGTATTGCTATATGTCTAAGTATGTACATTTGGCAGACCAATAGGTTGATGACCTAACCAAGGTCTATACACCGGCGAGCTGGTGTGCATGTAAGGGCATATGAGTAAATACGATCTCTCAAAGGGATCATACAGGTTCACTTGTGAACCAGGAGACATGAGCTCACTCATGAGGTATTGGGATTGACCAAATTCTATGCATGGTCATCATGCTTTAGAAGCATGATATGAATTTGAAGGTGAGATATATGCTTTGTGAAAGCATATGATTTGTACCATATCCCAAGGACCAAGATTGAGAAACTTAATGATCAGACTATGAAGATGACAGTGCAAAAGTGATCTATATCTTCATGATGATCATGAGTCTTCTAGTATGCAGGATGTACAGGTAGTAGGAATACATGAGGGTGATTTTATCATAAACGATTGTACAACCATGACGCTTCCATTCCAAGAGAGTGATGACACAGGTCAGGGTTTTAGTGACTCCTCTCATTACAGAAGTAACCTAATCTTAGTCCACGTACTGGACATTGATCTGAATAAGATTCAGATGGAACGAGAAGATTATGTTTACGGTCTTGATTTAATCAAGCATCTATGAGAGGTCCATGGGATCTGGATTTGAGATGTGATCTCAATATCCAAGTCACTATACGTGGAACAATACAATCGCCCTGTCCTTATCTCCAAGTATCTAGGTGTAATAGAATTGTTCTTCAATGGCTTAAGAACAATTCCATAAGATCTAAGCAATGAGAAGTTGATAATTAAATGTGATTTAATTATCATGATGTATGAGGAATTATTTAATATAATTAAATGTCGTTTAATTATTATGGATAAGAATAATGTGGATAGTAATATCCAATTATTCATAATATATTATAAATGTGATTTATAATGTATTAGAGAGAGGTAATTATAATTTATATTTGTAGATTAATTATTAATGTGTATTGGATACACATTGTCTAATTAATTGAAAATGTAAATTACATTTGTTTTGGGTTGTGAATGTGATTCACAATTTTCCAATGTCAAGATTGCAATATTCCCAAAATTAATTGAGAATTATTTTGGTGAATAAAAATCCCAACAAATAGTTGTTGGAAATAAGTAGAGAGAAAATCAAGGAGAAGTGCAATCTCATGGGATCCATGAGATTGCCCTCCCCATTAGGAAAGGGGGTGGCGGCACCCAATTCCCTTGTGGGATTGGTGGCCGTCCACTCCCCTTTATGGGGATGGAAGATCTCCTTTGTATTTTCACTCCTTGTTTGATTGATTTAATTTGGTATTAATATATATTTGATTTATCAAATATATTTAATCAAAATTAAATCACAAGTTGTTGGCTTTTACCAACAACAATCTTGACCATTGGATTGACATAAATCAATCTCATCCATTGATATTATATGTCCCATGGATTGAGATCCATGGATCCCAAAACCCTATAAATAGAGAGGCATACCTTGCTCTCTACTTACATGCTATTGTATCACACATCTCTCTCTTTCTCCTCACACGCCAGCCCTCTCTCTCCCTCTTCTTGGTGGCCATCCACCATACCCTCGAGGAGAGAGCCGTCGACGCCTACGCCACCGCGCCACCGCTTCGACGCTCTGCGGTTCTCTGTCTACTTGGAGTGCTTCACTCACGAAGGAGACATTCGATCTCGTACGACGAGATCAGGAGCAATCGTGCTTGGATCATCTTCTTGGATTGCGTGGACACCGCGACTCATCCCTGCGCTCGCAAGTCGTTACTTCGACGATCAGACTTGAGACAGGAGGTCTCTTTTCTTAGAGACTTGATCAACCACGCTTCAAGAGGTATTGCATTATACTTGTTGTGGTTATAGATGAAACGATCCGAGAATCGTTCTTGGATCATGTGGTTTCATCGCATGAAAAAATTTTAAATTCTGCTGCACCGAACAACTAGTGCGACTAGTCTTCTCCATCGTATCCGATACGACGCTCACGCTTCCATGATGCGCTTGAGGATTTCTCCATATCCTTCAACACCTTGCTTTCCTCAACCATGAAGCTCTAGGGATACTTCATGTGAATATCCTCAGAGAGTTATTCATAGAGGAATGCAATATTGACTTCCATCTTGAAGATGTCATAATCAAGTTGTGTAGCTATATTTAGCAATATTCTGATGGGTTTAAGCATGGTTACTGATGAGCATGTCTCATCACAAGCAATGTATCCTCTTCGGTATGTAGCTCATGGCTACGAGACGTGCTTTGAAGGTCTCTACCTTCTCATCATGTTCCCTCTTTCTCTTGAAGATCCATTTACACCTAACATGTTTTACCCGTATAGGTGGATCCTCGAGGGTCCATATACAATACTTGTATATGAAGTCTACTTTAGACTTTACTGCTAACATCCATCTTTACATCTCATGATCTTCAGAAGCTTCATCACATGAGGTAAGATCATTATCAGACTTAACCGACACATGGAATCCATCCTCAAACTCATTTGAAGAAGTATGAGTGTTTCATCTTTAATTGTCCTTTTAGTTTCCTATTTCAGGAGCCTTATTATTTTCTCAAGATTCAACGAGTTCCTTCACTTCATTTTCATCTTGATTCTCAAGAAAGTCGTCGCCCTCTAAAAATCATATCCTTAGAGATGAAATCTTTTAAGAATATCAAGGTCATAAAGTAGGTATCAAATACCATCCTTTACTTTCCTAATGAAGCAGCAATCTCTGGTGCTAGATTCCAGCTTACTTGCATCCATGATAAAGTTATGGACCAAGAACCCTAAATCCTCAAGTGTCCAACACTAGGCTAGATTCCAAACCATAGCTTATGAGGGTCCTCGGTTTTAGATTCATGGCTACTTATTAAGGATATATATTGTAGTCTCTACCACATATATACCTAGAAACTAAAAAATAATTATGCTAAGAGCCACAATTGATTAACTCATGACACACATGATCCAATTGTATCTCCCTATAACTCTATTACGTTTATGTGTATTAGGAGGAGGGAGATAGGAATGATATTCATATCTCCATAAGCTATTCCTTGAATCCATCTAATAGGTATGAGCTACCAAGGTTAGATCATATTCATTTCATCTTCCTTCGAACTTTGGTTCTAAATCAAATTGTGAAATCTTTGAACATTTCAAAAGTTTCTAATATGAAGGAAATAAATCTCACATCACAAAAATCATCAACAGATATCACATATCCATAACGTTTATTATGATATAGATGATCCATATACATCAATATGTATGAGATCCAGAATACCTTGACATGTTACACCAATCTCGTAGAAGGGTGTATTGGACATTTTACTTTGAATATAATATTCACAAGCTTGTAAGATTTGAAATTTCAGACAATCTAAAGTTTCATCTCTGACTAGTCTATTGATCTTATCAATAGACAA